>MVJL01005908.1:0-71594 GCA_002156465.1 Macrocentrus cingulum | reverse complement strand
GGGGGGGGGGGGGGGGGGGCAGGGGGCACTGTATAAGGTTAAGCGGGTGCGGCAGAGCCGCCGAGAGACCCACCAGCACTACAAGTACTCCACTCTGCATCCAACCCCCGATTATATATATAAAATAAAACGACGAGCTCCCTCTCTCTCTCTCTCTCTCTCTCTCTCTCTCTCTCTCTCTCCTCTCTGTCAAACTTGAATATATATAGTTGGGGGAATCGGGTTTGTTCGAGCAATAGAGAGACACGTTAAGGATATTAACGCGAACATTCGAAAACTCATTAGCGAAAAAAAAAATGGGTGAAAAAATTTATTAGCTATTGAATAAATTTAGGTCTAAAACAGGAAAATGTATCCCAAACAGTTTTGTATGTGAAAAATGTTTTTTTTTTTTTTTTCGTTCATTTTTTAACTATTGAAAATAATTACAAGTCTACAATAATAAGTTTACAATAATTATTTCATAAAATAAAATATAGATATACTCACATATTTCAAGAGATGCGCACTCAGGTCTTTGATGGACTCTGCGGGGTAAGTCGCTCGATTCATGGAAAAGCCCTGCTTCCGCTTATTAGTCGAAACTGTGATTCTATTTGGTATAGCGGAAGAAAAAAAAATTAATAAACATCACTCTCAAATATATTAATAAATTTAGAAATAACATGTATCTAAATAGGCCTAAAAAAATTCGAGTTGGAAAATATGTTATAACTGGAATATAATTAAAATACACAGTTATATCATAGTTATACAATATGAATGGTTACATCATATAGAGTGTGCAAAATTAAAAAAAAAATTGCAACTCACTTGTGCACCTGAACACGTCTGTATCTCATCAGTACACACGTCGCAGATATATCGGAATAATTATCGATAAAGCCAGGCGTACCAGACTTTCCCACGAAAGCATGCAGACAGGCAGTTCTTCCCGGGTTTTCAGCCAGTGTGGCTGTCTCGAGAAGTGCGCAGTGAGTACGAAATTTCTACACATGGCCATTTTATTAATTTTTGCATAACGCTAGAACATATTTTCAAGTAAGATTCAGGTAAATTAAGCCGGTTTGCAGCGAAAATGTATATAGGTGATTGTTGTTCGAAAAGACTTTTACATTTTTATTTCGGTAAATGATAAATTTATTTAATAAACTGATGATTAGTTGGATCATTTAGATTAATGTATAAAACTTTTTACTCACTGTGTTTGCGCTGCTGGAAAGCCCGGAAAGAACAGATTATAACGTGACCACCATATTTCATTGATATAGTATTGATTTTTCACTGATATCACAGAGCCCGTCATCAGAGAGATATCAGACAGTAAATAAGCCGAGCTGACCGGATTTTCCCACGAAAACTGCGCCCATTCTTCCTGGAGATGTTTCGAGTAAAAATTTTTTCAAGTGAAATCCGCTGTTTTTATTGAAAAAGACATTTTCTCTGATCAATGTATATATGATTTTTTTTTTTTTTTTGTAAATTTAAAATACAGTTTTATGTACCTACTTTCAATCAAAATGTTTTTCCCCTTTGAGCACATAAAATAAATGATGTGAGATGCGGGCGATAAAAAAACGCAAAAAATAAAAATCGCTCATTAAGCAGAGAACGATTTAATGAAGATGACCTCATGAAACTCTGCACTGCAAGAGTTACGTCCACGTTAAGCGAATTCTCACGGTAATAGCCAGGCCCGCGAGTCAAGTGGCGAGAATTGTCGGCAATTGTTTCCGAAATCCCGCGCAGATGCCATGCACTGTGTGAATAGCCTGCAAAGCGAATAAAAGGATTAATATGAAACAATATATATAGTTTATAAAGCGATATATGTAGTGGCATAGTGTCTGGCTTTTTAAAAACTTCATCGCAAATGTGTATGAAGAAAATCATAAATTATCACGCATTAAATAGGACAGTAGTGCTCGCGCGGTGCATTTCGTGCACCAACACTCCTCCATGTTTGCGTCGATTCTAATGTGTGAATCACTCGGCACAATTACTGCAATTACCAAGAGAGCAGTGTGGCTGTCCAAGTCCATGCCCACTTTGCTGTTCCCACGCCCTCTACCATTCGCACGCATTCGTCGCGCAAATCTTGATTCTTGTCCACAGCTGATCATCAGTGCTATATACATTATATTACACGAGACATTATGTGTGTAGACGCACCCGGAACCTCCGACTTATGGCTGATGTCTTCCTCTCGCGCTGATTCATTCTTCGCTCAATTTATTCCCTCGCTGACCTAAGACGAAAAAGACACTGAAAAATATTCTCACTATTTTATTCTACTATTCTGCCCACTTGAATTACTATATAATTATCCTTGATTATAAATTTTAAACATGACTAGAAAGATGAATGAGTTTTTTCATTAGGGTGTGATTCCATTTAAAAATTTGTATAAAACAAAATTGAAATAAAATAAATTATTATATCTAAATTGCTGTTTTAGTCTAAAATAATCTATTTTAATCTAAAATTGTTTATATAATATAACTTTTTTAAAACTTTTTGCTTTTGTATAGTTGAAATAAATACTTTTTTTGATCCGAAAAATTGCAATCTACCATAATTTTCCATCATTTTTTTCCAATTTTTTTTTAATATTTACAATAGTGGCCTATATAGCTTTTTTATCAAACTCAAAATTTATACTGAAAAAATTTATTACTTTTGAAATAGAAAAAAAAAAAAAAAGCTGTACTGATTAGTATATAGCCGTGAAATTTGAAGCACCGCATAACTCGATATATTTATAACGCCTAATAAATATATTTTTAATCATATATACCGTGTTTCACTGTGAACATTAAGTCGTCTCACATCGTTGGGAGAAATCAATTCGCGACCCTTCTGTGTGTGCCCCAAGAGATTTGACATTTGACACCTTGTACTGCACCCTCAACCATATCTTCTACCCTATATCCACGATTGGTTGATTATGATCTCGCTAATCTTGGCATATAGCCTGCAGGCCCTCGTACACATACACACACACAATTCCCGTGTACACATAGGTACATACAGATTGATTCTGTATCTACACATGCGAATGTGTGCACGGGACCACCCTGTCGTGATTGCTGAGCAAATGATAATCCCACGCAAAAATCTCCCCAAATTTTTCCCTCCCACCACGTTTTTTTAATCCCGTTAACAGGTTATATCCTGCCCTATATATATACTCAATATACAATATATGCGTATATACAATAATACATTTTTTAAACCTCTAATATTAAAACATTTCTCCTATGCAACAATGCCAATTAATAACTACTTATTAAAAATGAATTTATTTCACAAACTTTAAACAAACTTTTACTGAAAACTATTTTACAATTTTTTTAATTTTTGCTGATGGATGAATTTTTCTGCAATTGAAATTTTCCATTTTTATCATTATTGAATATAAATGACGGTGATAATAAACATAAAAATAGTATTTAAAGAGTAAACCACAATTCACAAAACCACAATCAAAATGCTAATCGGTTGCAACAAGGTGTAAGTCGATAGAAATTGGATGTAAGGGCGGTTTATTACTCAGAGCTGTGAACGGGATCACTCAAGAGCATTACAGTGGATTACGAGGGGTGAGGGGGCATAAACGCCAACGGTCCCCGCGGCGCTGCAGTCTTGACAAAACACGGGGGTTGCCGTCGGGAGACCTTCCGTAAATATTGTTACTGCCTGCCCCATCGGCAATTTTACTCGCCATATGTCGTTGCACGATGTTCTTTTTCGGTGCTATTTCTATAAATATAAACCTCATCTCAAGGAGTTTCGCTCGAAATTTCAAATTCAATATACGCAAATTATACATTTTTGATTTCATCAGCCAAACGATATACGCATATAATCATTCGCAATAAAAAAAATACATATCCAACTTTAAATATTTTTCGACACTTTCGCGAATTTTAAAACCTGAAAAACTTTCATTTCAGTTCAGTTTTTGTGAGGAGAAAATCAAAAAAATTATAATTAGGCTAAATACATTTTTAGAGTCAAAATAAATTTTTTCAAACGACAGAAATTTTTTTGCTATATATATCTTAACGATAGACCCAAGGTATAATATTTATTATATACCTATAAAAATAGTAATTCATTCATTAACAATAAACATTATAAAAATAACTGTTTTTCATAAGAATTTTTTTCTTCATGCTCATATCAAAGACTTTTAAACTCTTATATGTACTTATAAAGTGCAAGGAAATTTTATTTTTCCACTACCGAATTCGAGTGAATTTTGTCTTTGAGCAAGTGAAAGATTGGGAGAATGGAACGAAAGGGTGTGCGATCTATCATTATGCATTGAATGAATAATGATTGCCTTGATGTATAAGCGTATATATACGACACGTGGCACATATTAGTCGGCTTACACCGCCCTAACAAGACAATTAGTATCAATGTGAAATATACATAGATGTATAGACGAGAGATGAGTATAAATTCACAATTACTCAATATATCGTTATAGTTAAGTTGCGGGCGTAAATTCCAAAACCGGAGAGGTGGGGCGAGCGATTTATAGCTGTCGAATTCGATGGGGGGGGTGGAGAATCGACGTGAGGGTGCCACAATGGCCCAACAAATTGCGCAGACCCCATGAGCTTCCAATGGAGACGTTAGGCGCGCAAATGGGCGCAAAGTGTGAAATCAGGTGCATTCATAATGCAGAGGTTGATTTTCTTGCGGAAAAAATCAATTTTCAACGCAGCACATGAAACATCTGAAAGAAAAAGAGTATCAATTAATATTTTATCAATATAAAAAACACACACATTTAAGATAAATTTCATTACGCATTATCTCACACTAAAATTTAAACTAATTATTTTCAATCATCCTTCTATAGTCCTTGCAGAAAATATTTAAATACAAAATAATAATAACCTTTATTTATACATTTTAATAAGGTTTATTGAAGAAAACTTGAAGAAAATTCTCTTTTCATAATAATTAATTATTTCACATATAACTAATGCCAAAAACGGTGTACACATTTTTTTTTTCCTATATGTGATGGGTAAATTTCGTCTAAAAACTGTCGAGTAAAATATTTCCGAATCATAATTAATTTCTTAATTTATTTTTTAATACATGGCCCACCCAGAAACATTTAGAAAGCGAGATATATTTATTTAGAGATGAAAGTGAGTCGAAACCAGAAGAAAAATCGAATGACTATTGAAATTGTCTCGAGCGCCAAGAGAAAAAAGGGTTATTATAAGTGTCGAAGGGGAGTAAAACAATTAGCGTTTTCTGGGTTGAACTCATCCCCGCTGTATATATTGGCGTGTCTACGCCCCGACTATTAGTATAATCGTTGGGGGTGGCTTCGACTTTCCTCTGTTAGCTGACTTTAATTCTTACAAAGTTAAAGCCCTCCTATAACCACCCGAGTGGTTGACTACACTCTCAACTTAACTATACGTCCTCTCGTGCACTCGACTTGTCGAGCACTCAAAGGGGGCATTTCACCAAAGAAATATGGAACAATTTAAAATCATTATCCCCTTCCATTTTGACTTAAATTGTGAAAAAAAAAAAAATCATAAACAACCTTTCATTGGATTGTTGCGACATATTGGAATATAAGACGCCGGAAAATAAATATTGCGTATATATAAAACGAAAGTGTGAAACATAGCACATGAGGATAAAGTGAATACAATGGGGGCAAAAGGGCCTGGCAGGTTGATCCTCTTTGAGTAATGTAAAAATCTGGGGCGTTCTTGGGAAAGTCCAGGTGCTACAGACGTATATAACTCAACACACATTGAGAGCAGCTACCTCAAGTGCACATAATATTTACTACCAGTGCTAGAAGTATGACGATATGGGCGCAGATGAAGCAGTACAATGGAGCAGTACACTTACATGAATGCACAGAAAAGCTGCAAAAGGCGGTAATTGCCCAGTCATTTTCACAGGGTCGATCACTTCTGACACTGACTGATCTTCAAACGTCTATTAAAAGCCATGGCAACCACATAGGAGTGTATATATAATGGCGAATCATATCTCTTACAACTTATATACAACAACATTCGCGCTTCTGCACCCTTGTGCAGATTATATTAATATTTTCTGAAAGTAAAATATATTATTATAATCTGGAAATATTAAGGGCGGAAAAATATTTTTAACATACGTATATACGTATTTTTTTAAACACCTTTAATCAAGTTTATCAATAAACACATAGATTTTAATAAACTTTATTGTTCTCTTCATGTCATGAGGAAATATTGTTCACAAAATAAAAAAATAAAAAGTGCTCTGATGGATTTGTCATGATTACAATGCAGACGACAGAGTGAGGATGACTAAAATAAGGAGTAACTTGATACAAAGTGCGGAATACAGATGATGGAGCCAAGATGTGGTGAGAGGGGTGGGTAATGGAAGATGTGATAATTTAGTATGCACAGCAGAGTTTATTTGAATTTTATTGGCAAGCCGCTTGTGTGACAGTAGTGTCGAGCACGCGGATCCTCTTGCCCGCAGGGATAACTTAGTATAGTAAAAATACATAGAGAAAAAGATCATGAAAACGGCATCAGAGAAATGGGATGGAAAGCGACAGGGAAGAAGAAAAAAACTGGCGGGGATCGGCTTCTTATCGGCATCAGCGAGAAGACGCAACTTCTGCTATATCTTTTCCCGTTTCCCGAGGGGACACTTGTGCCCGACCAATATCACCTACTGCTCCATGGCCGGTTCCAATATCTCTCCAAGTTTCCGACCAGCCATGAATAAACTATTTTCAACTTTGAATATCTGAACGCTGGCCCTTTTTACCCGACAACCGTCACCCAGGGACCGTGTGGATCAAGATGTCATCATCATCAGAGAACCTGTATACACATATATATATATATATATATACCCAAACAATATTAACATTTCAAGTTTTAAAAATATACAAGAGCATCCTGTATATCCAACTAATATAATCTTACTGAAAAAATTGTTTATCCAAACTATAACACTGAATGAAATTATTTGATTCACCTATACAAAAAGCATCAGTGTTGAGCAGCAAAAAAAATTAGAATTCAGAAAAAAATATTGAAAATATTGAAGATATAATCAATAAAAATATTAGACGATTCTTATATAGTTGATGGCAATATCATTCAGATAAATACGTTTCTCCCTTATTATTCACGGAATTATAATCTTAATTTGGCACAAGAAGGAAAAAAACATGAAAAAATTTTCATTGAAATTAGGAGAATATTTTAAACACTGTATCTTACTCATAAAGATTATAGTGATGATTGCTTCCAATTCACGATGTTATCAATTTCAAAATCAAATTTCTATATATGTTCGCGAGTATGATTATGTAAATGCATGCAAAACAAAATAAAATTGTGACAAAACCTCAAAATGATTAATCACCTTATAATCAATACAAGTCTCTCCATCGAGCATTATGATACACACAATGATTCACAGCCTAAATTGTATTAGAGCTTTGCTTCTGATGGAGAAAAAAATTTTTTTTTTTTTTTTCTACTCAATTCATTCTTATATCCGTCTGGGCCAGGTAACGCAAAAAGTCTCTCTCTCTCCTGAAATACGCGGGACCAGCCGACCGCGAATATCCTTGATTAAACGGAGGAAAAAACCTCCGGAGACACACGCTTTTGTAAGCATTGGTTGGTGCAAGAGAGAGGCAGCTCCTTTATAGCCCATCCTTGCCTTTATTACGCAGTATACCAATGTATATCTATATATACATACCCAAGATGTCCTTTTTTTCAGGACCCCCAGTTTTTCCTCCACAAAACATCACACACTTGAATATACTCCACCACCACCACCACGACATTCGGGAGTTCCTGGCAGTGAATTAAATTTACTGGATACCTGAAAAAATTGAATTATTAACTTTACCAAAAAAATCACTCGAAAAAAAAAATTGTTTTTCAATATCAGAACAATAAATAATTGCTTCTTTCATCTCCTAAAATTTTCGATATAAAACTAGAATAATAATAATAAATTTTTTCAATCATAAATTTTCATTAACACGATGATGTACATAAATTCGACTAAATTTCATCACAAAGTGACTTGGCAGATTTTTCAAAGGGGGTTGAAACAGGAAGACATCGAGTGACGGAATTAAAACATGTCATTCTCTATATATATACCAGAGGCGGTAACCATACACTGTATTCCGACAAACAAGTATAGTGCGATATAGCGATGATGCGTAGAGCCACGATTTTTCCTGCCTGAACGGGGTGGCTGTCAACGACCCTCTCTATCCCGGGGGTGCACTGACTAGGCGCAAGAAATAGGGCTGGAAAATGTGTGGGAGATGTGAGGAACAAATGACAAGAGAACACGAAACAATGCATCTGACATTTGAGCTGAATATTTGGGGCGCGAGGAGCAAAGGGTATATATGGGTGCAAAGGGACAAATTCTACAGGGGCACATCGATGTGTCAGGGGTACTGTGATGTATCGCACAAGGCATGAGAAACACCACACGTCTTTCCGCACTCTTTTAAGCACCATTCAAGCACTAAAAAGCATCAAAGATCACTTGATAAAAACGCAATTATTCTCCATAATTACAAAAAAAAAAAAAAAATAATTTTATTAAAAAAAAAAAATTTTTTTTACGATTATCCTTTTCAGTGTTTTATAATTATGTTTTAAATTGAAAGATACGCTTGATAACCGATAAGATAAGATATCAACACTCAAATAAAGATCTGCAGTTTGATGATTTTTGTGATACCTACTATTTGGCACTATAGTAATGGCAAAGGGTAACAGATGTGAAAGTGTATAGAGAGAGAAATATTCAGACTGGATACGTAAAAAACTTTCAGTAGATAAAGCAGGAAATAAAATTACTAAGCCCCGAACAAACAGTAAAATAAAAATTCTCAACTAACCAGTAGAAAAATTTTAAGCTTGAAAATTTTCTAAAAACATGATGAGATTTAGAATGAAAAACTAAATAATTTTCCATGATTAATTATCAAGTGCTGACTGGTCAAGTAAAGCAACATCACTTGATGACTGGTAAGACTATATACTGGGATTAGGTAAATGCACAAACTGGAAGACGAACCAAGTGGTCAAGTCGATGGCTGAACGAAAACTGCCGCGGCAGCGCGCGGTTTTATCGATCGATACATATTTTTCCTCTCTACATGACATGGATATCATCGCGCGGTGTCTGTTAGCAACGCCTGGCACAACACAAAACTTTCGCGAATTTTTTTGCACATCGATCGATGGTGCCATGGTGTCTGCAGGTGCTAAAAAAAAAAACGTCCGCCAGACAGTTTCCATCACGGTATATTGTCTGAAAAATAATTGCTCGATTTCGTCGATACTTATTTGATATGCAAGCATATTTCTCTCTCTGTCGCCGAACAATAAACTATAAAGACCAAAAAAAATTGTCGGGGGTTCAGCGATGGCAGAGCGATCAGTCGGTTCTTGACCACCAGTATGACCACCACCCCCCGCCCCCTCTTCTTATGACCCCTATACACTTTTAAAGATGTTCATTTATTGTTCCCGTCCAAAAAAATCCATTTGCAAAATTTTTCACAGAATTAAATATTGAAAAATAAACTGAGATCTATAAACTTGCTTTAATATATATGTAAAATAGGGTACCTATTAGAAAAATGTGGGGAACCTAAAGAAAACAATTTTTTTTTTCAATCGCGTCAACTGCAATTGAATTATTATCTAACTGTAATTAAACTTTATTTCAACTATTATCTAATCATCTGTTTAACTTTTGACAGTACAATTAGATCATTAGATACAACAGTTGAAATAAAGTTTGACTAGAGGTAAAAACTGTTTGACAGTTCACCTCTCAAGTTTTTCAGGAGTATAACCACAGTTTCGTCAGGCATGAGTTTGTTTCTCGCTTTTAATTGCATACTCGACGCCAGCAATTACCGTTCTAATATTTTGAAATAAACAAACATTATTTATTCTTGTTGATGATGGAAAATTTTTGTTAAAAATCTTGTTAATTTTTTGGTTTTTTTGAAATTACTTTCAAATTAGTTGGATATCTATATATATAGCTTATTTCGAGTGTGGAGCAGTCCTATGCGGAATTTCCCAGACAATTCTTCATCTAATCGGTCAGTTGGATATAGCAGACCAGTTTCAAAAATTTTCTGCGGTTATCCTGAGAATGTGGAAACGTCCAAATATATACACAGTTCCACTTTCTGATAATTTAAATAATAATGCATTTTACCCATTATAAGTATTTGTATGAGATATTCATTGCGATAGTTAAACTACAACACTAATATACCACTATTCTACGTGACCAAACTGCCAATGTTTTTTGCACTCCTGCCTGAGCTAAACCGCGACAAAATCCGAGTAACAATAAAATTTTTTTTAATGCAATCGATCTCATCTATAGACAACATAAAATGCAACAAAACTCCAACTAGTAAGATATCCAACTATAGTCTCAATAATAATTGGCCTGGCCGTGTTGCTCAAAGTTTATTATTAAAGATGCAAAAAAGTCCGCAGCACTGCACGAAAGAATCTATAGACGAAAAAAAAAATCCTATCAAGCAAAAAACGACGCAGTCGTGACTAACCTATTCAACATGGGCAGTCTTCTGAAATCCCTTAGTCTATATCCACCTAACGTACTCAACCATAATAATCATCAGGGAGAAGATGATGTTAATTGGGCTATTGGTGTAAATTGTAAACTTCTCAAATTCCTCGGATTGTGGTCTTGTACGGATAAAAACCGTTGGCAAACTATAAAATCAAATTTTCAAATAGTTTGCATTGGCGTGGCAATATTTGCAGTCAACATATTCCCACAAACACTTGCACTCGTAAAGATATGGGGAAATTTGCCCCTAATGGTCGATAATTTGATAATATACATACCCAACACTGCTGCAGAGTTTAAACTAATCGTACCTTGGACTAAGAAAAAAGGTATCCAACAAAATTTCACGTTTTACGTGATATATATTCAGAACCGATATAAAACTCTGTGTTGTCAGTTCTAGCCAAGATATTTGAAGATATAAGGGCAGATTGGTTGGAAAAAAGAAATTCCGAGGAACGGGACGTAATGATTAAGTTTGCCACAACTGGAAAACTGATAACAATATGTGGACTGTGCTTGGCCTATTTCAGTGTTGCGTTTTATATGGGCCCGATTTTTTTCGGTACTGTTTTACGTACTGTCACAAATTTAACCGACAATAGTGACGTACTTTTGCCAGTTCAGGCGATATATCTGTATGATATAACGACACCAAGTCGGTATTATTTTACTCTTGGTTGTCAGATTATGTGTTCTGCTTTTTCGGCTACAATTTACTCGACTATGGATATACTATTCGGAGTAGTTGTATTACATGCCTGCGGTCAACTTGAAATTTTGGCAAAGAAGATTGAAAAGATGGCTGATGACAATGAAAATATACGCCAGTCGTTAAAAATTTATTTGCAACGACACTATCAATTGATAGGGTAACTATTATATTGTTAATGCGATGCTTTTTCATGAGTATTTTCCTATAGTGACAATTTTTGGAGATTATAATAATATTCTTATTGTGTGCATATATAAACCAGATTTGTGAAGCGAATTGAACAACTTTTCAACATGATGCTTTTAGCATTGTTTGCATCAGTCATAATCTCTTTTTGCGTTCTAGAATTGAGTTTAATTACCGTAAGTAGATTTTATTGCAGTAAAAGTTGTATTATAAAAAAAAACGTAAAAAACGTAAAACGTCAGTTAAATTGACAAATGGGACATATATCGTCGATAGATTACCTATAACTTTATATTGTTTTATATAAATTATAAATTGCCCTAATATATGGCAACAAAAATATTATCGACAAAAACTTAAAAAAATATTTTTTTTCTATATATCTATAAGAATGAAAAAAAAATTTTTTTTTAGTATAGTATTTTATATCAAAAAATGATCTTTGATTATATGAATATAAAAAAAAAAAGTAATTTATATCGCATATCTAAAACTCTGAAGGCGCGTATTTCCGAAAAGTTAAGAATATAATAATTGCTATAATATCCTTGTTATATAACCATGCAAAATAGGCAAATTTTGTTAAAGTCCCTTCTTGCCCAGTCAATGAAATTGTCTACATAGAATAGGTTTTTTGAACAAAATTTCCATCTTTAATATTTTTAAAGATATTTAGATTTAAAACGAAATAATTTTGTATATGCCTTTTGACTTTAGATAATTTAGATTCCTTCTAGATTATCAAAACTTCATTATAGTCTTTGGCATCCCATTATAGACCACACTACCCCTATATTGGATTGAAAAGTTTCAAATATGGATATAAAATATTTCAGGTATTGTCCAGTGATTCCGCGGACGTGCCTATGATGCATATCATCTGTGATATACAATTTTTATTCACTTTTACATTTCTCATGTTTATTTACTCTTGGGTAGGCGAAAACCTTATTACACAGGTATATATATATGCAGAGTTTGAAAGTATAATATAAACTGTTTTCATATGGTTATATATGTATATTACAGAGTAAAACATTTTTTAATAATTTTCAGAGTGAAGCTATCTATACAGCAGTTTGCAATACCAACTGGGTCAAGTGCGATTATCATGATTCTATCCAACTAGTATTACTTTTGACACGTTCTCAATACCCACTTTTCATTACTGCTGGTAAATTGGTTTCCATACGATTGCCTACATTTGTCACAGTAAGTATATCTCCGAAAAATGATTTTTTTTTTACCATAAAAATTATTTATAAAAATACTATACTCTAGCTGTTAAAAACATCGATAGGATATGCTTCAGTTCTTCGTGCAATTAAAGAATAAATTTAAAATCACAAAAAGTAATTTTATAAAACGTGTTCTAATACAACACTCACTGAAATACATGCGCCAGGGAAATTTTCATTATTTCCTTGATCCCAAAATGAAATTATAAACGAAATAATTGCCTACGGTAGTTTGATAACAACTGCTAACGCTTCGCATAACATATCCACCGTTTATTATTATTATTATTTTTTTTTTTTCATTTCTTATTCCTGTAACTCCACATAACGACCACCAATTACCCAGTTCGATATTCAATTATTCACGAGATATCGCTCAAAACTCCTTAGAACTTTTTACCTACATCGATATATCATATAAAAACCCAATGGGGCATGAAATTTTAACGACGAAATTGCCATAAACAATAATCGATGAAGGAAGAAAAAAAAAAAAAAAAAACATAAGAAAAGTCCATCAAACTCACAGCAGTCAGTCGTTACTGAAGCACCAGTATGGATAGTCTTAAAAAATCCACATATTTTCGACCAGTGCAAGTGAGTGACAATCAGGGAAAAGAAGATTATATTTGGGCAATTAATTTAAACCGAAAAGTTTTGAAATTTCTTGGATTATGGCTATATCCTAACGCTACATTTTGGAAACCAATTGGACCAACTCTTCGAATACTCTGGATTAGTGTATGTATACTAGTGATAAATATAATCCCACAAACACTGGCTTTATTGAAAGTGTGGGGTAACTTAACATTGACTGTTGATAATCTAATCATAAATATACCAGTTACAACAGCACAATTTAAACTACTAATCCCCTGGTTCAAGAGACAAGGTAATTTCACAAATTAATAATTTTATTTTTTCATAACTATTCTTAATAATAATTGTATTTCAAGCACTTGCAAATATATTTAAGGACATTGAAAGAGACTGGCTCGAAGTACAAATTCAAAGTGAACGAAATGTGATGATTAAGTATGCAACAGTTGGCAAACTGGTAACAATATGTGGTTTATCATTTGGATATTTTAGTATTATATTTTATATAAGTCCAATTTTTTTTGGAATTGTTCTACGCACAGTTAACAATCTAACTGATAGAGATGTCAGAATATTGCCTTTACAAACCATTTATTTTTATGATATTACTAGTAATAATTGCTACTACATCACTCTGATCAGTCAAGTTCTTTGTTCAGCTTTATCTGCAACAATCTACACCAGCATGGACGTACTTTTTGGTGTTTTTGTCCTACATGCCTGCGGCCAATTGAAAATTCTGGCAAAAAATATTGAAACAATGGGAGATAATAATAATAATAATAATAATCAGTATATTTTGAAAATTCATGTACAAAAACATTATCGATTGATACGGTATTCCAATATATAAGATTTATGTCAAATATACCTCATGAAAGAATATAGCAATCGTATATGTCTGTTTCTCAGATTTGCTGATCAAATTGAAGAAGTTTTCAACCTGATGCTATTAGCATTATTTGCATCGGTTATTATTACTTTGTGCGTTTTGGAATTCAGTCTTATTACTGTAAATTTACATTTTTATGGCAAATTAGCAATATTTGTTATACAATAACATCAAAAATGACATTTTTTCAGGTACTATCGGGTAATAGTGCTGATATTTCCATGATGCATATTATTTTTGATCTACAATTTATGTTTACTTTTATTTTTCTCATGTTTATTTACTCTTGGGTAGGCGAGAGTCTTGCCACCCAGGTAAACAATATTTTAATAACAATTTATTAGTTTATTAGAGTGACTATATTTTGATATTTTATTGCAGAGTGATGCAATTTATACTGCAGTTTGTAATTGCCAATGGATTAATTGCAACCCTCGTGAATCTACTCAACTGATACTACTTTTAATACGGGCGCAGTATCCACTTTTAATAACTGCTGGAAAACTTGCTCCCATACGATTGCCCACATTTGTCACAGTACGTATATCTTATTAACAGAAAAGCTGAGTGGAACTGATTATACCTATAATTTATTGGCCATTTGAATATATTTCAAGCATATGTTTTCAAATATACATGTTATATAATACTGGCGATTCCGCGCCGAGGATAAGTGGAGCTCCGAGGCGAAGCCGAGGTCTCTCTACTGATCTGAGGTGCTAATCGCCAGTTTTTTCGAGGTACACATACTTTTTTCTTTAATATATTTGCTAATATTCTTTATAATTCGCTCCGCTCTAGAGGATTCTCGTCCAGCTCGACTGGAGCGAAAACTCTGGTAATTAACGCCTCGCGGATAAGTTGAGAGCACCTCGGCTTCGCTTCAGAGTTCAACTTATCCCCGACGCGAAATTGTCAGATTTTTTTCGCTCTGCTGTCGAGCTGAAGGGAAATCGCTCAGTTTCGCTCATCTCTCGCTACGCATGAAACCGAACACAATTTCGCTCCGCTGTTGAAGAAAATTGTTTATTAATGTCATTTTTATATATGACGTTTATTGTAACGAAAAAATTTGTATTTAAATTCCCGCATATATAAATCACTAGAAATAACATTCTGAAAATATTTCCCCTTTGTCGAAAAATATTTTCAACCTAATTATTATAATAAAAGTATTCTTTATTTATTTTTTCCCTCAGATTTTGAAAACTTCAATGGGCTATGCTTCTTTTCTTCGAGCAGTTAAAGAATAAGAGCTTTAGATAAATGGGAAATCTGAACTATCATATACCTTATGCAAGCGTTGAAATCATTTGAACTAATACAAATGACATATAATATGTGATTATAATTCAAACTTATATGAGTAATTTCAACATGAATAGAAAAACAATTTTCAAAGAAAAAAAAATTATGAATTATTATTATTATTATTTATATACGGCAGTTTTTTACCAACTGCTGAGCGTTCCCACGTCATGCCGAATTTTTTTATTTCTCATATATGACTACAACTTCATAACGACCACCAATTACCCAGTATGATGCTAAATTATTCACGAGACACGGTAGCACAAAACTTCTCAGAACTTTTATTACGTCGACTATACAATCGATGCTATACCTATGGACACCATATAACAAGAAGACAATACATGAAATTTTAATTGCGAAATTGCAATGAAAGTAACGTTGACTATATGTTGACCAGTCTGCTGCGCAAAACTGCCAAATTCACAACATGTAGCATAGTTAGTTGGTGCTGAATCGTATCACGAGTATGGATAGTCTTATAAAACTTTACATTCGACCAAAGAAAGTCAGTGATAACCAGGGACAAGAAGATTTCAATTGGGCTGTGGATGTAAACCGAAAGGCCCTAAAATTATTAGGACTATGGTTATACCCAAACAGCACACGTCAACAAATAATTCTTTCTACCTTTCATGTATTTTTTCTGAGTGTATTTTTACTAACAAACATGACAATACCTCAAACAATGGCTTTATTCAAAGTATGGGGTAACTTGACATTAAGTGTGGACAATTTACTGATAAATTTACCGGTTATAACTACTCAATTAAAAATACTCATCCCATGGTTCAAGAAACAAGGTAATTAGTTCATCATCACTCTACTATAGCTATACTGAATAAGTATATATGTATATACATATATACAATTTTTTTTACCAAGATGTCTTTTTAAGCTCTTGCAAATATATTTCAAGACATGGAGAGAGATTGGCTTACTACTAGACATCCACAGGAAAGACATGTTATGATTAAACATGCAGCAGTTGGTAAAATAATCACAGTGTGTGCGTTGTCGTTTGGGAATTTTTGTATTGTGTTGTATATGAGCCCAATTATTTTTGGCATGGTCCCTCGTCAAGTTAACAATCTGACTGACAAATATATGAGAGTTTTGCCCTTACAAACAATATATTTTTATGATACTACGAAAAATAATCGATATTATGCAACTTTACTCAGTCAAGTCATTTGTTCGATGATTGCTGCATCAATCTACATCAGCATAGATGCACTTTTTGGAATGATTGTACTGCATGCGTGTGGCCAGTTGAAAATTCTTGCCATAAAAATAGAAAAAACGGTAAATGAAAAAAATTGGCAAGGTGCATGGAAAAATATCATTCGCCAACACTATCAAATAATACGGTATGTGTAGTAATCAAACCCCCCAAAATTAAACATCTCTGATTGATCCCCTTTAATTCGAATTTTTAACGTGTATATAGTGATGAAAACTCGATAGGTGTGAATAAAATTCTTTACATCTCTGTCGATTTTTGAAAAATTCAATTTTTCAAAATATCTCAAAGATGAAGCAAAATTTTTAGTAGGAAATTTAATTTCCTATCATTTAACTTATCATTGAAACATAACAATCAACGAAAATAATATCCAACTATTTCTAATTATCATCTTAGGTACCTTCTTGTCCCTTATGACCTCTTCTAAATTGTTCATAAATATTTAAGATTAAAAATCACTTATATATGTATGTATATATAACAACGTCTTGAATATTATAAGAAATAAAAATTTCAATCTTAAGCTTATTATATAATCAGATTTACAGATAAAATCGAAGCAGTGTTTAGCCTGATGCTGTTGGCACTCTTTCAATCAATAATTATTACACTGTGCATTTTAGAATTTCGTATAATTACAGTAAATAATTTTCATTATACATAAATTATGTCGAATATACATTCTTATATATAAATTTCGTAGGTACTTTCGGGCAATACTGCTGAAATTTCTGTGATGCATATTATATTTGATCTGCAATTCATGTTTACTTTCATTTTTGTCATGTTTACTTATTCATGGGTGGCTGAATATCTTGTTACCCAGGTAGGTAAATAACCGAATTATAATAGAGGAATTCATGAGAGAGACAAAATCATCTAAAAGTCAGTATAAGAATAATATATGTAGCTGATTTACAGAGTGATGCAATATTTACCGCAGCTTGTAATTGCAAATGGACAAGTTGCGATTCGCGCAACACTAGTCAATTGACGTTATTTCTCATACGAGCACAGTATCCGCTTATAATCAGTGCTGGGAAAGTTGCTGCTGTGCGATTACCCACATTTGTCACAGTGAGTATTCTTACTAAATGATATATTTTCTCCTTATGAAAATTTTCTTTTGTTTTTCAAGCTCTTGAAAACATCGTTAGGGTATGCGTCTGTTCTTCGAGCAGTGAAAGAATAGAATAAATACCCTATAGAAATAGAATATAATATCTTACCATACTCGATAAGTAATTCAATAAATGTATATTCCGACTAGTATAGTCGCTGCAATATCGATGATAAAATGTCGACTGATGATCTATCCATCTGTTTATATACATATATATTTTGATGCTGCAGCAAATTCAATTTCGTTCATTTTTTTTTGTATTACATCACGCGAAAAAAATGCTCAAAAGGTGATTCAAATCCATAAGTATAATAGGAATGTGCACTAGTTTCACCCTTGGCCAAAGAAAACTGACAACTTATATATATATATATGTCTTTCCTATCCACTCTGCGACACGGTGACGTCTGTATTCACCAAACTTGAATCGCTAGAAGGATATACAATCCAGCAATTAGCGAATAATATACATTCAAAATAACCCATATCACGTGTCGAAAATTAAAATGGTGTATATAAAAAATTAAGTTGCGGTTTCAAAAATCCAATAGGTATATCTATATATACATTTTTATTTTTTTTTTTATCTCTAATGCGGTTGAGAATTCGATACTTTATTATAATAACTAACTTCGCAGTAAATGAATCAACATAAAAGTGTCCGTAAACAGTTGTATAATATATGTATCAAAAAGGTCGAGAAAAATTGAAGAAACTCTTAAACAAACAGAGTACTAGATGACGCAAAAAAATTATTAAAATTTCTTTTAATTCATCAGTATAGTATAAACTATTTTTTTGGTTTTAAACCTGACAGAGTATACGAGTCACTATATACGTGATGAGCTTCATAAAACGACAGTACAGAAAAAGTTTGCTACACGGAGGTTCAACTAGAACTACTGCGACGCCGCGAATAGACATTTTTTTGTCTCAATGCAGCTGCATATTAGATGAACGCCTGTCTATAGTTTATAGCCTCTAATCACCAAAAAAAAAACTTGAGAATAAACTTGATGGAGCTGCAACAGAGTGGCGACAATAATTGGCAATGTTGTGGAGGGGGACATTAAAAATGCAGACCATTCGATCGATTGAGATAAAGTTGGGCGACAAAAAAAAAACTACCAGCGAATTCAGCAAGAATGAGCATGTCAGTCAATACTAGACTATCAACATGAACACTTCTCTCCAGCACTCACAAGTGACAGCTACCACGGATCAGGAAAGAGCCGACTATGACTGGGCTATTGGCATTAATCGAAAACTTCTCAAGTGCTTCGGCCTGTGGTTGTATCCGAATGAAAAGCGTTGGCAGAGAATTGGATGTAATATTCAAGTATTAATTGTTGGTATAACAATTTTCATACTTATTATTATTCCGCAATTGATGGCGCTTACAAAAGTATGGCAAAATCTAACATTAATTGCTGATAATTTAATAGCAAGTATGCCCATTATGATAAGTGAGTTGGCTTTAATCGTTCCCTGGCTTAATAAAAAAGGTAAATATATAAAAATAAATTCACTAAATTAGAATTTATATTATAATAAAATAATATTTATCTATTATATGCAAGTTCTCGCGACCATGTTCAATGAAATTAAAAAAGATTGGTTAGAAAAAAATCCACAAAAAAAACGTATTATGATTAAGAATGCAAAAGTGGGTAAACAACTGACAATATACGGTCTATGTCTTGGATACTTTTGTGTTTTATTTTACATCAGTGCAGTTTTTTTCAACGTCGTTCTCCGTACTACTACCAATCTTACTGATATAGAAGGCAGCATACTGCCATTTCAAGCAGTATATCTCTACGATATATCAATTTCCAGTCGGTATTTTATCACCCTATTAACCCAAATTGTCTGTTCATTACTCTCCTGTACGGTTTACACTAGCATAAATGTACTGTTTGGTGTATTTGTACTCCATATTTGTGGTCAATTGGAGATTCTCTCTCACGGGATTCAAAAAATATCTGAGGAAAAAAATTATCAGCAACGATTGAAGCTTTACGTACAGGATCATAATCGACTAATAAGGTATATAGCCATATACATATGTATATAACTATTTTTAATTAAATTTTAATTTTATATACATATTTATTTATAGATTTATTTATAAAGTTGAAAAAGTTTTCAATTTACTATTGTTGGCATTATTCGCATCTGCCGTTATTACCTTTTGCTTATTGGAGTTTAATCTTATTTCTGTAAGTGTAGATTTTATTTACTTATAATTTAAAAAAAAAAAAAAATACTTTTCCAACTAAAGTATAAAAATTAAATTAATATTATTACCAGGCATTGTCTGGTAAAACCACTGATATTTCTCCGATGTCTTTAGTTTTTTATATTCAATTTTTATTCTACTTTATATTTATGATATTGATATATTCCTGGGTTGGAGAAAAACTCATTACACAGGTAAATATTATAAAGGGTATATTTGTATTATTAAGAATAAAATATTTTATTTGGTAATAATATCAGTGTGCAGCGCTGCATATGGCAGCTTGCCATAATAATTGGTATGTTAAAAAATCTCAGGAATCTTTACAATTAATCATTCTTCTTGCACGATCAAAATATCCACTTTTACTGAGCGCCGGACAAGTTGTACCTGTCAGATTGACTACATTTGTTTCGGTAAAAAATTGCACTATCATTTGAATTTATTTTTCTTTAAAATATACGTAAGTATTTTTTCTAAAAACCTGTCTAATTATATTTCAGTTATTAAAGACTTCTATAGGATATGCCTCAGTTCTTCGTGCAGTTCAAACGTAACATTTCAGGATTTGAATCGACATTAAAAACAACTTTGTAATACCTATATATTCACGCGATAGGAATTTATACTTCGATTATAGTTGACAGTAGACACTCTCCTCATGGTGTATTATGAGTTACGATATAACTTGAAAAATAGAAACATCTTTCTCAAAAAAAAACATATCTATTGTTTCTAATCCACGACCTTCATAAACTAAAAATAACCTCCTCATTTATATACCTGATATAAGTTTATATAAGTATATTCATAAAGAGAATAAAATATTTCATCTGGTGAGAATATCACTGGGCAGCACGACTGCATTCGCTCGCTTGCCACACCAACTGGACTATTCTGAAACCTCACGAATCGACTCTTCAGTTGATTATTCTTTTTATACGATCGCACTTTTACTATAATAACCGCAGGATAAATAGCTTCTGTCAGATTAAATACATTTGCCACAGTAAGAATCCACAATCATTAATTCTTATTATTAAAAAATCCTTTTTTTTTAATAATAAAAATAATCAAAGTTTTGAGTATTATTAAAGTCGTCAGTTGGATCTATCTCAGTTGTGCGTGCTGTTTTGATAGGATATACTCAAGTCTTTTGTTCTAGAATACACCTATAACGTACTATTTTTAATCATTGTTAAACATTTTTTTCAACTTTACAGAAAAAAATACTATATACATAAATCTTTTAGCGAGAATTTTGAAACTCTCTAGAAAATTAAAAACACAATTTTCTTATCGTGTAGTAACTCAAAAAACGCTATTTTACTTATAAAATGTGTGAAGAAAAGATAGATGTACTTCGTATATCTATCACTATAGACAACCCCTATTTCGTTATATATAACGGATAACTCAACTTGTAATATTATCTATAATCGACATATTATCAAACTTGCAGTATAGGCAATATACCGACTGAACTTACCAATAATCAGAAATTTCAAATGACATTCAAAATATAAAATAAAAAAATTTATTGAATATTCATACAGTTATTACATTAAAAGACCTGTGTGTCATTTAAAAATATCAATATCGATATAAAAATATTTAAATAATCCATCGACTGCTACATATATTATATATTAAATCATCCAAATAATTATATCTTATATTCAAACAGCAAAAAAACGCGCCCAATTTTTCAACTTGGATCAAAAAAATTCAGCAAAAAATACAATTCTATCCAGGACAATCAAACCCGCACGAAATATTGAAGAGCATCAAGCGGGGTTATATTAAAGTTACCCTATATGCAGCTAGTATAAGCATATCACGACCAACAGGGGTGTATATAGTGTGCTGCAACCTGTCACAATCACATAAACACAGTAAGTATATTTGTGTCACCTGCAAGCAGTGTCACTTGTATTTATTATCAACCCTGAGAGAAATAAATCATGCGAAATATCAGCATTAAAATTTGTATTCTGCTGATCGCCATGACGATGGTGACAAAATCCAAACCAAAAATCCTTCAAGGACAACTCATAACATCCCAAGTAAATAATCTATTACTATATACACTACACTAACAATACAATTCTACGATAAATTCACGCAAACACCAACTCTTTATAATATACTTTGTATATTGATTTATCATCGATAGTATACTTCACAGCTTTTAATGACCAATATATACCCAACATATACCCTCTGTATTAATTGGCGTTTATTTTTTGTACAAGAACTGGGCATTCCTTGCAAGGTTTTGCTTCCTCACAGAGAAAGGCAAATTTCGTTATAATTTCGACATTCGAGGCGATCCTAAAGATCAATCAAACGTAAATTTGTTGCTCTACTATGATGGGCCAAATCAGTGGCCAAGTGTTTATCCCTCAAACAAAACCTGCGAAGAAAAGCAGTCAATTTTAAGTCCGGAATATGGACAAATTGTACCTCTATCTGCAAGCAGCAATGTCGCCTCAATATCCGGCTGTACAAAAGTCAATAATCCGTGGATTAAAGTTCACTGCTCTAGCTACCGTGAATTCAGATCATCACGACCACGATGGTGGTTCATTGCATTGGCAGACTGTTCATCGCGGACAGGTCTTAATGTCTCCTATCACATGAGCTTGACAAATGGCTCGCCAGGAAGTTTTTGGCGCGAGCACTTTTCTGCAGATGAATTTTGCAAGTAGCCCATAAAATAATTATTTTTTTTTTTATTTTCATCATGAAGCAATTTAATAATAAATTATTTTCTAATATTTTAGGGCTGCTACCACTACTGATTGCTGCTGGCGTTGCATATTTAATTCTGCTCAGCCTGAGTATCTACGTGGCAGTTCAATTGCGTCTGCGACGACTTCTTCACGTGACCTACAAAATTTTTATGGGATCCATGATTTTTCAATTAATTGGAATCTGCTGTGAAATTTACAGTCTAGCCTGGCGTGGAAAAACCGGATTTGACGCAACGGGAACGGCACTTTTGGGCAATCTCTACGAGGCCTGTGCTGAGACACTGTATACTCTGCTAATGCTACTTTTGGCTTTGGGCTACACTGTTACTAAAAGTGTACTACCTCCTAGACAGCTGTGGTACATTTTTTGGTTCATTGGGATAAGTATTATTCTGCAGCTCTCTCTGTTTATCTATCAAGCCGAGGTCTTCGATCCGGGTCTCGTGCTCTACATTTACGAATCGCCTCCTGGCTTTGTGCTGATGGCACTGAAAGCCCTGGCATGGGGTGTTTTTATACTGTGCTGCTACAGGACTAGCAGAAGAACTGCCAGCAAGTTCCACTTCTATGCATCGCTTACATCACTGGGATCTGCATGGTTCTTGTTTCATCCGATGACGGTAATTAATTTTAAATTGCCATATTAATACTTAAAAGGCGTATTTATTTACTTGTTTGCATATTTCATTGAGAAATTCATTAATATTTGTTAGTGACTTATCATGTTAACGTACGGTGAGAGAAAAAAATTCTTTTGTGAAATTTTCATTATTTTTTTTTTTGTTAGTTTTTTTACGATAATTCCATAATAAGCAAACTAATGAAAAATTTTAAGCAAGTTAAATAGTTGAAAAAAAAAAAAATTCTATAAGCCTCTCGTTTAGAGAAAATTTCGCTTTTCAAAATATCTCAAAAACAAAACAAAATGTAGAAAAAATTTACTAAACATTTTTTATAAGAAATTAAATTTTTATACTTATACACTTCAGACATCAAAAAACTCATTGTTATAATTAATTGGTCTAAGAATTTAAAAATCCACGTGGATTGGATTGACGTAAAATAGATGTTTTTGTTTTAAGAAAAATGTAAAAATGGACAAAAATTCATTTCAAATTTCTTTCCTTTTTTTCTGTCCATTGATCAATGAAATATTCAAATAACAATAATAAACGGCATTTTAAGCATTAGTTAAAAATAGACTAGTTTATATAATCGAAAAAATATTATCATTACTTTTACAGGTACTAGCAATCACTTTTGCAGTGGACAAATGGGTGAGAGAGAGCGTTGTGAAGGGTTGCTCACTGTGGATTATTTTTTTGGGCCACGCGACTTTTCTCTATGTCACAAGACCGGCTACATCGAATGAACGCTTCCCATTTCACATAAGAACCTGTCAAGTTTTGCCCATTTCCGTGGGACAAAACCACAATTATGAGCCACGACGCGGTGCTCCGGTGTTCACAATTCAACACAGAAATGGCACAACTCAACAACAAACGTGAATTACCACGAGATTTCAGTTTAACTATAATTATATTTATATATTTAATTGTGTATATATATTTGAAAAATCGTGCATATAGACTTTCTGCCGCCCCTGTGGTTGATGGAAACATTATTTACAACTGTTTCACACGATAAATCGTTTCCAAAGACATTATTTTAAGTGTATTTACAATGACACTCTCAATGGCTCAATTATTGTCTATTCCTTTAATGTACTAGATTGGAAACAATGTAATTTTTTATTTTTTAATTACTATTCAATCACAGGAGCCATCCAGCCAACCATCTCGCCACCGTTGATTTGTTAGTTTGCAATCAAACACGGGCTTTCCAAGTTTTATGTTCACTTGATTGTGCACCATGCACAGCCACTCGCTCAATTCACTCTGCGAGCCTGTTTCTGGCGGTGTTTTTTTCAGTTGGTCACGCAAATCCTCAGCACATGGAGCACACGGATAAAACTTGGAGAATACGTTGAAAAAAGTTTTCATGTCCTTTTTTTCCTGAGGAGACGGCTTTTCCGGATAATACGCTGTCATCGTGTGGAGAAATGACCACGTTGCCGATCCCAACTCATCCTTGTCCAGTGGACAATTTAAAGCACTCCTCGGTGAGGATACTACAGCTGCTGTCTGATCATCTTTTTTAGCATTCTGTTCCTACATTTAGATTTTATGAGAGTTAACCTGTTGGATTGTCAGTGTATCATGTTATACTCCTACCTTTTCATTGTCAAAAGCTTTCTTCTGAATTTTGGCCCATGTTTTAAAGTCTGTACACGTCCTGCACGGCTTTTCGTGCGCCATGGTACCAAATTTTCATTCAAAAAAATATTGTAATTAACGTTGTTGTTAATTCAAGATTAGTTTATATTGTACGCAAACATAACCACAATATGTGTCACACACACGTACGCTATATATATATATATGCTCTCAATGAAAAAAAAATATATATATATATATATATATGTATGACATATATATCGCGAAGCAGCTGTTGGGCGCATGCCTGGATTTTATAACCATTATCATATCTTGCCCGCGATTTTATACACACACATCCGTGGTCATTCGATTTTAGGAAATATACACACACAAAGGAATGCTGAAAACGATTTCAATATATAAAGAACAACCAGAGACTAAAAATACCAAAAAATATAACTTCAAATTCAATTAATCAGATATCCAACAAAATAAGTACAAACGGGATGGAAAAAGTGTTGAAAGTATAGTTTCTATAATAAATATATATATTATAATGAATATAATTATACGATAAGGAAATATAAAAATTTAGAATAAACTCACCAAGTGCTCCAACACCCCGCTATGTACAGGACATTATTATACCTTTTTTCTAAACAAAAGTACACTGCACTTGTAAGCCATACATCACTGAATAATCAAATAACACTCGGCCTGAACATGTTTTTCACAATAATATATTTTAACATTGCCCACTTATACAACAATCTTGGCCATATACAACAAGTAAACAACTCATTCTTATGTATCCTTATGATATTATTTCGATAGAGAAAAGTGTCATTTAAACACCTAAACCGGTAATTAAAAAAACCATGCGACATTTTTGGATATAAGTATGTTTTTTTTTTCTCTGGCGTGGCCGCGTGGTGGTGGCCGAGAGACACCACTAGTCACTGCACTACACGATATTCAAGATGGCGCTGCACTTCAAATGGCGGCCAAATTTCAAATATATGTCTGCCCGCTAGAAGCTGCGCCTGTATAATACGTGAAAGAGTCATCATAACGAGCGAAAGCTGCGCTGCAAGCATATTACTTTGATCTATATATATGTATAGTCTCGACGTAACCTAAAAAATCTCAAGACGAGTTTTATTCAAGACGCTCTAAACAAATTTATAAAAAATTCCACACGAATTTTAAACAATTATATGATCTAGTTTTATCGAAAATGTTGTCATTGAGATTCTGTGCTTTAAAATTCGGTACAAGCAGTCGTAGTACCATTCAAAAGCTCCAATATAAACACAGAGCAATATTTTGCAATCATGTCTCAGTGCAAATCCCAAACAACAAAAACTTATTCATAACAACAAATATCATCTCTAGATCATATTCTACCGAGCAAATCATAGCCCCCGCGGATCCTGATGTTTTTGGCGACATTGGTGGACATACATATGAGCGAATGGACTTGGATAAAGACGACAAAGAACTGGAAGAATTTGAAAAAAATGAATCTCCAGTTCCCAGGCAATTTAAACCGACCATCGGTCAATACAACGATCAAATAAAGGGTCACATTGCACGCGGAGATTTGGACTCTGCAGTCGGTGTTTTGGATTTAATCAAAGAAAACCGAGACAAGCCAACTAAATACACATACAACCTTTTAATCCGAGCATTTGCCCTTCAAGGTAATATGAAAAAATGTCTCAAGTATGCCAAAGCCATAAAGGTACGTCAGATGAAACACAATGGGGCAACCTACACGAGTCTAATAAACGCGTGTGCCAACTGTCCTAAAACCGAGGAGGCTTTGAATACTCTCAATAATCTGAGGCAGCAGTGGATGGAAAATAACGTCTCTTTAAATGAAACTCACTACAACGCCATGGTGAAGGCATACGGTCGACACAACCGAATCGTCGAGGCGTTTCAAATAGTCGACATAATGGTAGACAAGCGGATGTCCACAAATGAAATCACCATGAACTCACTGCTTTACGCATCGATATCAAACAAGCACGGCCTCAAGTATGCCCTGACTGTCTGGCACTTGATGCGCCGCTGGAAAATCCGACCATCACTGCTAACATATAATCTTTTGCTGCGGGCAATCCGAGACACAGACCTGGGGGATCTAAAAATCAACGATCGTCTTTTGCAACAGGTTGAGACGACGCAAATTCGTCTAAATGATGACAACACGGCCGTTTGCGACTTGTTGAGCGATCAACCATCGATACCGACGATGCTGGTGGAATCAGTGGTCCCATCAAACGACAGTAAAAAGCAATCCGATCTTGTCTCGGCCGCTGCGAGTACAGTGACGACACTCGTAATGACAAAAAAACCAGCGGACAACTTATACCTTGCAGATATTCATGCAAAAAATCGGTTAACCCTCTTTGGCGGATTTTCGGGCTTTATAAAACGCATGGAAGCCGATAATGTGACCCCGGATGCTAAAACGCTGACGTTACTAATGAACAGTATTCCAAATTCAATTCAAATCGAGGAGAAACTAATTGCGACCGCGCGTGAAAAAAAAATCCCTCTAGATATTGACTTTTATAATATGCTGATTAAAAAACGAAATCTACGAAACGACTACAAAGAAGCCAAGGTAAATTATGATTAATTGTGTTGATTGTATAAAACTTTTAAAAGGATAAATTTGTTCAACAGAAAGTCTTGGATGACATCCAAGTCAGTGGATTGACACCAAACGTCATAACTTGGGGTGTACTAGCTCTTGGATGTCACAAAAGAAATGAAGTTCAGGCTCTCCTGAGCGGCATGCAAGCCACAAATCACACATTAAATGCAGTTATCGCTGGAACTATCATAGCAAACAGCACTATTAATAATAACTTTATAATAATTCTAGAGATGATGGATATGTTGAGCAAAAAGCGAATAAGACCAACGAAAGAACTATATTCTATCCTCGACAACTTTCAGCAAAAAATATCCAAAATTGTCTTGGGCAAGGTAAATACAACCATATACTTACTATTGCCTGAATATTTCAATATAGCACTTTGATCTAATCTTATAATTAAAAAAAAAAAAAAATTTAATAAATTTTACCAATAAACGATATTAAATGACGATTAAATTGTTTCAGGTGAAATCAAAACACTCAAAAGACCCCCGGTATCGAGAACTCTTCTCCAAGTTTAACATGCGATATGCGAGTTTTCAAAAACAATTCGGTCGTCATGAGCAAAATCAATGATAAACAGTCCATAATATTTATGTACATATTTCATTGTAATAAAATTTTATAAACGAGTAACTTAATCTAAAACAGGTAGATGATGATCTACCGTAAATAAGGTGGCCGTGGTTCCGAACCCCAAGGCCTACACCTGGATCCACTGATAACACCCCTGGGTGGACACACACCTCTAACACTGAGTTTATTGTAACCGGTGGGGCCGGTAGGCTGTGCTCCGCACGTTTCCAGGGCCACAAAGTCGTCAACATGAAGAGAAGGTGGCCTAGACGTGTTGGGCGGTCTTGAGCGAAAGGGATCAGCACCACGACCAACACCTCCAGCAACTAGACCGCCACGAGAGCTGACAAATTGAGGTCTGCCTCGCATTGGCGTGACAAATGGTGGTTTTCTCGGGCCTGGCAATGGTTTTGGTGTGTCTTTAGTATTAGCCGATCCTTTAACCGGCGCCGACTCTACAATCTCGTCCTTTCGCGCTTTGGAACACAATAGTTGCGTTGCCGTGAGTAAATTAAAGTCCACCGGAAGTAATTCCATGGCCAGAGCTATCAGATCCACGGTATTACCATCGGACGTGATGTTGGTGTCGCTTAGCGGCCTCTTTCGCGATCTCGACGGTGAGCAGCGTGAGCCTTTGACCGATCGCTGGGCAAATTGATTTAACAGCGTCTCTTGCACAGGTAGCAAAGGTTCAAGCATCTCTGGGATCGATTCTTTCTCCTCACTGTCCATCACGGCCTTCAGATCACTCATCAAATCCTGCGTACCTTTGATTTTTTCCAACGGATGGCTCTCGCCTTTTTCCCAGACAATGAGGGTAGCCAATTGCGGCAAGCGAAGGTACAACGTACGCTTGCCAAGCTTGCTGCAGGTAATTAAACTTTCCAAAAATGCCACAGTAAGCGTCATTATGGGATTTATCTTCTCCTCATTCTCGCCCTCACGGTTCACCAACATGACAATGTGTTCAATAAACGCTTTAAGAGCACCCAAGTTATTTTCTAGACAAGTCTTGACATGATACAGCCCATAATTATGCTCTACAAGTGACAGTAAAATTCGCAGTGTCCTCTCGAGACTTGAAATATTATACTTTGAAGCATTTACAAGAATATCAATGAGAGCACTGATAATCGAGAGCAAGGGCTCCTTGCTTGGAACAGAGTGCGTCAACCAGAGCTCAAATGGCTCCTTGTTGTCTTCCTGTATAATGCTTAACTTGTGGTCACACAGAGTGTAAAAAATATCTAAAATTTCCGTTTGAACATTCAGATCATTTGTATTCTTGAGCGCCGTACACATCATCTCGACAACAGGTAGATACTTTTGATCAGCTTTGATCTGCGATCGTGCCGTGGGGCTCATGAGAGTAAGAAAAGTAGCCTTAAGCGGCCCATGAAGCGTCAAATCACCGAGAAGAGCGAGAGTAGGCGCGTGATTTTCCAACGGACTGGCAGCCAGTATTTGATCCAACAAACACCGTCCAACAAGCAAAGCAGTTGGAGCAGCAAGGTCGCTCAATTGTTTGCAAACTGTTGACAGCAAAGTAAGTAGAGTCTCGTTCCAACTGGCACAGAGGAGCCTCAAAGTATCCGTAAGATTAACTGCCTGTGCTTGCAAATGCGCCGACCAGAGTTTTCGCACTCCCATAATCCTCGTGATATCTTCGGCATCCACGTGGTCATCCAAGTGAAGAATTGAAGGCAACAATCGTCCTAGAAGCTTGAGTCCTGGCACAAAATTACATGGATTGGCAGAAATCATCTTGAGAACCTCGCCCAGCATCTGTGTCCACAATGATTTTGCCACATTTCCCGCTCCATCAGAGTCGACAGCACGTGTAAAAAGTAGCAGAGTCTCGGCAATCTCTTCGGCAAGGCGCCACACAGCTCTAGACGGTGGCATAGCATCAACCAAAGCATACAGCGATAAAAGTGGAATAACTGGAGTTAAATCCTTGAATTCCGTCGTCATACACTTCACCAAACGCTCTAAAAGTGCTCGCAAAAGCTTAATACACGGTAGCAATAGTCCCATCAGTGCTAAAGATCGTCGACCAATGAAAGCAGCACGGTGTAAGAATGGCTGATGATAAAATGATGTCAAATTGGATATAACGGCAATCAGGGCTGTTAGTCCATCAGCGGCAAAAAATTGTGTAAGTGCATTTCTGTGCTTCAATTCAATGTACGGTTCCATTGGATCCAAGTTATCATTGGGTGGAAAAATTAAATAGTAAAGAATGCGACAGGCTGCAATGAGTTCTCCAGGCAATGACGATGCCTTCTCGGCATTTTTACGTATCACTGCAACCAGACTCGACACATCGGCATAATTCCAATTTGATTCGACCGCCATGGTGGTGAGAAAAGCCATAACGTCTCGCAGAGTATTTTGACCGCATCGTGCCTCTTGCAGAAGTATCGTCGCACAGCTGCGAAAAACTTCGACTCTATCTGAATAGCGAATAACGGTGGATATTATCTCGGCGGCAAACTCTGCATGATCACGATTAGCAAGTAGAGGAATTAGAGTCTCAAGGTAAGATCCTATGGATAAAATAGATACAATTGCACGCAAGCCCTCTTCATAAGTTAAAAAAGAGTGTAGCCTTCTAATTGTGTGCCAATCCAAAGCTTGAACCAAATTCTGATGCTTGATTTGCATTAGACACTGCATGACTTGCAACTTCCACGCAATATCAGCGCCCAATCCGGGCCGATGGTATCTCAAGGATTTAAGCAATGCCTTTGTCACAACGGGGGTTTTTAAAAGATATATTAGCCCCTCGTCCGTGTCTGTCAGGCGAGTTATGAACGCTCGAGCGGTGCGAATAAGATTCTCCGACGACTCTGGTGATGTTAAAATATAGAGCAACTGCTGAAGTAGGCTGTGATGCTCGAAATAAGATATTAAATGCCGTCGAGGATTGCGCCCTGGTTCTCGCTCAAATTCCATTTGCATGCTTGCGGGCAACTGTCTCTTTCGTTGTGCCATAAGCGTCGCCGCACAGACAAAAGTCTGCATTAGTTCTCCTAAAACCATTTCGTTCAGTCCGTTCGTGCGACACTTGGCTAGCAGCTCGTACACATGAATTTTTCGTAACAACGAAGCCAAAGCGTACTTAAGCCGAGCGAGTTTTGCCTCATCCAGCATTACGAGCGTCAGTCGATATAAATTAATTTGATACAAATCCTGCGACATAACAAACTTTTCCACAATTTTCGGGCTGGCCAAAGCCGCGTCTAATGCCCGCAAAGCTGCCAATTTCACGGGAAGGGCCACGTTCTCTTGCATGCAAAGAGTGAGCAATTTTGTTGGAGCGTCAATCTTCAATAAAATATCATCTCCCTGCGGAAGATTACAGACCGCCTCGGCCAGACGAACTCCAACCTTCACGTGGCGCACTTTGTAGCCCGGTTGCGGTTGTGCTCGAGCCAATTCAATGTCCAAACCGACGTTTACAACGTCAGACATGTCTTGAAGCTCATCTTCATCACAGTGGAAAACCGAGCCCAAAAAAACACACAGGCTCTCGCAGTTGTGGACAAATGTTTCTTTTTCTTGGCCGGTAACATTATTGAAATTGACGACAGATTTTACGAGGAATCTCAGAGTTTCGCGTATTTTCTCGGTGTTTTCGTCGTCCTCCACATCGGTTAAGGAGATAATCTCGATATCGAGCAGATCCGGAGGCTCAAGTGGGTAAAGATCCTTTGGAAGGGTGTCGCAAGAAAAATCGGCCGTTGAAGCCGGCATGTCATCGAGCTCTTCGTCGGATAAAATTGGCTCAAATGGCTCCACAGGATCTACCTGCAGGGCCTCCTCTGGTTCCTTTTCACCGTCTTCCTCCTCGGCCGAAATTGGCTCGGGGCTTAGAGACACTAGAGATTCTGGAGGCGGTGATGACGGTCGTTTTGGTGTTTTTTGAGGTGAAGGAGGCTCTACCGGTTCCTCTGTCCATTGGGCAGCTTCGACAATTGGCAAATCAAATGTTGCCGACTTCTGGGAGCTTTCTATCGTTTGAATGGGTTGAACTGTCGGTGATGACGTAGCTGCTGGACAAGTTTCAGGTGACGGAGCTGGGTGGGCCTGAGACTGACTCTCAAAGTACCACTCTGGTTGGGGATCGGCTGGCGGTGGTGCATTTACGACTACAGGCGGTTCAGATTTTGCCGCTATGGGTGGCACTGGTGTGACTGAGGCTGCTGGTCGTGCTTCTGGTGGGTTTGTCAAAGATTTTGTCAAGCTCCCGTACACGGCTAGAGTTATCGTGGTGTACCAGCCTCTTAAAACTAGTCCATCGGTTGGTATTTGCTTTCTTTCACACTCCAATTGAATGTGCACATTCTGTTTGTACTCCAAGCCGCCCAGGGACTCGAAAGTCGAGGCTCCGGGTTTACTCAGGTCGTTTACAAAAAATTCAATCTCAAATTGTGAGGGATTTGTAGCTCTAAAAGACAAGTAAAATCAATTAATGCGGTTTTTTTTTTTTATCATTAAAGGGATAATAAAAAATTGAATTGTTTTCTTTACCCCAGACGAACGCCTCCAGGGAAATCAGCCTGAACTCGAGCCCCAAGCGGAATTATTCTAACTTCACTGATATACACGGGCTTGGGAAATTGTACGAGGTCTAAATTCAATTCCTGCAATACACCAATTACAATGATTATGTCGAATGTCTCCAAGTTTACGATAAATATATAATAAACATAACATACCTCCGAAATATCGTGAGAGAACGTGTCAAAAAATAATAATTCTACGTTGTCCATGGTTGCGTTATTTAATTTCCTATGTTATAATGATTTTATTTCAATAATATCTCGAGCAAAACCTATTGTTTATATCATTCTTCCAACTATACTACATAATACACATCGACGCGAACAACACACGCGCGCGAGCCGCCATATTGAACGTATATTGCCGGGAACGCAGTGACAAAAAAAAAATTATCAAGTTACACACACACACACACACTCGTATATTGCCGGGAACGCAGTGACAAAAAAAAAATTATCAAGTTACACACACACACACACACCACACACACACACACACACACACACACACGCGCGCGCGCGTTTCCATTTTCAACCGGAAGTGGCTATTGTGCCGTGCAATAGTTGGCTATTTCGCGCGCGCGCGTTTCCATTTTCAACCGGAAGTGGCTATTGTGCCGTGCAATAGTTGGCTATTGTACCGTGCTGTATAGTTGGTGCGCGGCAGACAGAAGCTGCGGTGCGACGACGACTTGTACAATTGGCAGATGATGTATGCATGTACACCATTGCGCGGTGTCCATTTTACATTCTAGTTTTCATTGCAATCGATCAGCCACAATAAAACAACAAAAAACGAAAATTACTCGTAAGTATTGCTAATTTGAGAGCTATCCTCTAGTAACACCGATTAAACTGTATTTCTAGAGTAAACAATACATTCACCCACGACGGCTAGACGCAAACACTCGGAGTTATGGAGTCGCAGACAGAGGACATTGAACATGATGTCCTTCACAAAGCTTTAACAGACCAGGAGCTATCGCAAATTCCGGCTGAAATTGCCAAAAAACTTCGCAGTTACTTCAACGAGAGCTTCGAGGAATTTATCACCGCAAGAGCAGTATTTCAAAATAGCCGACAAAGTCTTGGTACGTATTTTCCTATTTTCCTCTGTAAACCAGGCATGGGAAAAAAAAAAAAAATGCAACATTATTCAATTTTTAAAGTGTTCTTCTTAGAACACATTTATACAAAATATTAACTAATTAACTGTCATATATTTACAATATAAACAATAAGAAATTGGTATTAATCGCGATCCGGCGTCCAACCGCTAACATAACCTATAAATAAATCTAGCCAATCCCGCGTTACCGACGTTTTTTACATTTCTCTTTTTCTCTTTTTTTTTTTTTCTTTTACAGATAAAAAGCTCGAAAAAATTCAAAAAGAAAACAAAGACATAGAACTAGACCTGGAAGAACGTAAAGCGAGACTCGAACTTGCCGAGGGACATGTGAAAGAGTTACAAGCAAAAGTGGACGAAGGCAAGAATGAGGTGTACAAGCTTCAAGAATCGATAAAGCGCTTTCAAAAGGAAAACACAGAGTTTCGTCGACAGAGAGATGCAGCGGTTGATGAACGAGATACCCTTAAACTGCAAGCTGATCGTCGAGATCACGAGCTGGAAAGACTTCACACTGAGATTACAACCTTGACATCGCAATTGCAGGCAGCAGTGACGGCAAAATGTCAGGCATTAACAGAAGCCGAGGAGATTCGCAGTCGGGAGATGAACCTAGACTTCAAGGAAAAGCGCCTCGAGCAAGAACGCACACTTTCCAGTCAACAAATTGCTGCACTGGAGCTTGAACTGTCCAAGCGAACAGCCGAATTACAAACAACGCGTTCCGAGGCCACTGCACGTGCACTGATGACTGATACACGTTTGGCTCAACGTGAGGAAGAACTTAGAATCGCCAACGAGGCTTTGAGCCAGTTACGTGAAGCAAATTCAAACCTGCAACGACGTTGCGATGAATTGGCTCAAAAAGTTGAGGAGCAACGAACGCACGAGCTTGGCATGCATGCCTCATACCGCGAGGAAATTGGCGCTCAAACGAGAGTGGCAGATCTGTGCAAGGGTATGGCCGATGAAGCAAATACACAGGCTGAAAAATTTAGCAACGCTGTAAAAGAACTGCAAGGTTTGTTGGAGCAAGCAACCGAGCAATATGGTGAATTGGAGACGGAGCATGCACAGTTGAAGCTTCAGATGGAGGAAACAGTAAATGAAAAAGACTTGCAAATTGAAAAAATGACTAAAGAATTGGAGCGAGCGAATGAATTACTAAAAACTATCAAGCAGGAACGTTTGGATCAGGCGGTGGAGCAATTGGCTCCCTCTGCAGCCATCACCAGTCGTATTTTAAAGCAGGGACTGAGTCTGACGCAAATTTATACTCAATTAGTGGATACTATAAATGAATTGACGGTTGAACGTGAGGAAAATGAACGTCTCAAAGCACAAATGGACGTGATCCTTCGTGAGATTGAGGAACGCGCGCCTGCTCTAAAACAACAACGTGAAGAGTACAGCCTTGCACTGGACAATGTTAACACACTGACAATTCAACTTGAAGAGCTACTTACGCAAAATAATCAGCTACAAGAGAGCCACGACGAGGCAAACCGAATTGCCCAACATTCGGCTCGTGAAAATCAACGATTAAAATCCGAGTTGGCTGACTTGGCGCGACAAGTTTGCTACTTGCTCAAAGAAGTACAGGAAAATCGCACAGGTACAAAGATTATGCCGGATGACAGTACAGCAAACATGAATAGCGAGCTCACATCTTCGCAACTCATCAGTAAAAAACTTGTAACATTCAAAGACATTGAAGAGCTTCAAGAGAATAATCAAAAACTGTTGGCCATTGTACGTGTCCTGTCATCGCGTCAGGAAGAGCTTGATCGTGCCAAAAATCAAATAAATTCTGGTGAAATGAAGGAAAAAATAGACAGATATTTGGAGCAATTGGCAGAAATGCAAGCTGCCCAGGAACGACAAGCAAAAATGGTTGAAGGTGTGATAAAGCAGCGCGACATGTACCGAACAATGTATCAGCAGGCGTTGAGTCAATCAGGCAAGCAGGAGGGCGAAAAGGATGATTTGGAGAGCATGGATCAGGATGAAAATAACGTGGAAGAAGTGAAGAAAAATGAAAAAAAATCGGAGGAGAGCAAGGGAAAGGTGAAAATTTTAGAGGATAAACTTGTCGAGACTGAGCTGAAACTTAAGCAAATATCTGACGAGTATGAAATTTTTAAAAAAGAAAAAACTGCTCATGAAAAAATGCTGACTGATGAGCTAGAGCGATTGAGAAAAGAGGCAGAAACCAATTCAACACGCTGCTGTCGCTTGAAAGCTCAATTAGATTCAACCCAAGATCGTTTTGGTTTACTCCAAACAAATGTTGCCACATACAAGTCTCAGATTAAATTGCTGGAAGAGCGTTGCACGAATTATAGCACAACAATTGGTAAACACGAGCAGAGTCTAATGATGTTGAAGGATGAGGCCATGACCGCACAATCGCGTCTCTCTAGCGCGGAAGTTCAGTTGGATAATTTGCGACAGGAGAGTCAACTGTTGCGCGATTCTGAGCGACGATTATTGCAGGAGCGCGAGATGTTCCATCGTGAGCGTCAGACCAATGCTCTATTAAAGGCCGACGTAGAGTCAATAAAGGCGAGCCTCGAACGAACCCAAGCTGAGGGTCAGTTGCGTGCCGAGACCAGGCTAGACGACTCGATTCGCGAAAGTGCAGCACTGCGTCGCCGTCTGCAAGAAGAACAAGATCGTTTCCGCGAGCTAACTTCACATTTGGAACGACAACTGGCTGTGGCGCAAGAGCGCCTGGCTGAAGAGCGAGCGCAAGGAGAACGTACGCGCAGTGAGCTCGAGTTAGCAATTACTTCACAGCGAGAAACTGAGCGACATTGTGCGGAACTGGAGGCTAAACTGCGTGATAGTCTTACTCAGGCTCGAGTAAAACCCATAACTGGTGATGAAAACTTGGCCAAGAGGCTTCAAGAGTTGGAAATTCAATTGGCAAGTGCCAATGCCGAGATTCGCTCACTCAGCGAGCAACTAAAGACTGCTCATCAACAAAATCAGCAGTACAGTGACATTGCACAAAGTTCCGAGATGCAACTGAAGGAAATGACAGTGCAATTTGAGAAGCAGAAGCGCGAGCTTGAGACAACACTAGAATCTGCCCGTAGTACCGTTGAAACTCTTGAAAAGCGAATTAAAACTCTGGAGATTGAGTTGGCTCAGGCACAATCTGGTCAACAGTGCACGGATTCTGAACTGCGGGAAAAGTTAGCGGCCGCTGAAGCAAAACTTGAGGAGTTGGACGAGGTCAAGGGTGAATTAGAACTTTTGAAGAGTGACTTGCAGGCAACAGCACAGGTGGCAAAGGAGGCTGAGGAAAAGTACACTCGAGAGATGCATATGCACTCATCGGATCTGCAGATTTTGGCGAAATTACGCCTCGAAACTGAAACTGTGACAAAAACTGTGAATACCCTGAGTCAAGAGAAGAACATGGCGGTTGAGGCGCTGGAAAGTGAGCGCATAGCGTGCCGCGAGCGAGAAAAGCAGATGCAAAATGATGTCGAGGAATTACAAAAACGACTGGCTGACCTTGATGCTCAAAATGCCCTTCTGCACGACCAAGTTCAAGAGCTAAGCGACCGCACGGCTATTATGCAAAGCTCACGATCATCTCTCGGTGGCGCCGAATCGATGGACACGAGTATCGAGTCATTAAACCGCAGTTTCTCAAATATCGACGACGACTCAAAGTCTGCAGAGCAGTTGCTACGTGTAATGAAGTATCTTCGTCGCGAAAAAGACCTTGCAGTGACGAAACTGGATGTTTTGCGCGCGGAAAACCTTCGTCTCAAAACACAAAATGAGGTGGCCGAGAAGCGCCTAAAAGACACTGAATTGCAACTCAATAGCCAACGAGAACAGTCAGAGATTAACGTCGTCACAACTTCAAAGCATGCCGAAGTACTGCGGAAACTTGAGACGCTGAATGCCATTGCTGATTCGAATAGGATTCTCCGCGAGGAGCGGGATTCCCTTCTCATGCAGGTTACGGAATTAAACATCAAGGTAAACGCTTTGTCAGAGGAGGTCGGACCCCTCCGGGAAAAAGTACGCGATCTCAGCGGAAAGACCGATGCACTCACGCAGGACAATGCAAGTTTAAAAGGCGAGGCAACGCGCTGGAGGCAGCGCGCAACTAGTCTAGTGGAACGAGCCAACAAGGCAAGTCCAGAAGACTGGCGAAGGCTCCAAACTGAGCGAGAAAATCTCAGCAAACTCTTGACATCCGAGCGTGAAATTCACGCAAAGCGCATGGATGAGTTTACGGTTATAAAGGCCGAAAAACTAAAGGTTGATGAGCAACTTTCGCAGCTACAAAAACAATTGCAGGTTCAGGGTGAACAAATGACCCGAGCCTCGGAGCAAGTCATCAAGTTGGGTCAGGACTTGAACGAGGCAATTGCCGACTCGACAACCAAGTCAAAAGACTTGGCAACTTTGAAAAAGGAGCTCGGTGATAAGGAAGTTCAGTTGAATGATGTGCGAAGTAAGGAGATTCAGATTCGAAAGATTGCAAAAAAATACAAAACTCAGTATGAGGACTTGGCAAAGACCGTGGAGGAAGAGAAATCTAAAGCTGAGGAAAATCAGGCGGTGGCTGGCGAAGAGGTGCAGATAACTGCCACACGCGAAAATGAGCTGCGAGAAGAAGGTCGACAGGAGCTTCGTCAACACAACCAGGATTTGACAGCCAAGGTGGAGGAGTTGACTCGGCAAATCACGGAACTGCAAACGGAATCGAGTGGCCTCCGTACCGAAATCGACAACATAACTAAATCAAGTCTAGAAAAAGAGGAGCGCACAAAATTGCTGTTGAAAAGTGCACGAACAAAAATAATGACACTAACAGAAATGAAAAACAAATGCGAACAGGAATTCAACAATTATAAAACTAAAGTAGAAGCGGATAATAGTGTGTCAGAGATAAACGAAAACGATGCCCGATTGGCAGCGATAAAGTCACAGTTTGAGGGCAGAATATCGCGGCTAGAGCACGAAAAAGCCGAGTTGAGCGCGGAGAAAGAAACTTTGATGCAACGCCAGGGTCAATTGCAGCGTCAGTTGGCCGTAGGAGTGAGTGGTCTAAACGCGTCAGAGCCGCCGACAGCAAACATAAAACCCATGTCAGCACGAGCAGAAACTCCGCTAGCAAGTATCCGGCCTATGAGTGTTGTAGTGCAGTCGCGAACTGCTGCAGTACTGCCAACGACAGCCAATAACCCTCCACTGGTGGCACAACAAGTTGTACACACAACCGAGACAAGTTCGCCCACGAGCAGTCATACGGACTATCAACCAGCGAGCACGAGCAGCTCTGTGTCGCAGGCAGTGCCGTCAAACCTGCGTCAGTTGGCCGTACAGCCACAATTGAGCGAATCGGCCGAGTCAACTCAGCGAGAGGAGCCAGAGGCCATTGAAGTGGTAAGCCAGCCGCAACAAGCCCAACAGGTGCCGCCACAGCAACCATGTCAAGTTCAACAATCGCAGTCACAGGCACCACAATTGCAGGATCAGCAACCGCAGCAGCAGCAGCAGCAGCAGCAGCAGCAGCAGCAGCAACAGCAGCAACAGCAACAGACCGTGGCTCTGGTGAGCCCGCGGGTTGAGCAACAGCAACAGCAGCAGCAGCAGCAGCAAACGCAACAGCAACAGCAGCAGCAGCAACAGCAACAGCAGCAGCATCAGCCTCAGCCTCAACAAACGAGTGGCAGCGATCAACAGCCGACGATTGCCAGCAGCTCCACGCAGTCTGTAAGCACCTCGCAAGCATCCACGGGTCACAAGCGGCCCCGGGGTATTGACACATCGGGTTCGAGCTCGGGAGTTGTTGAGGGAACCGAGCCGTGCCGTGTAGAACAACTTCCCAGCCCGAAAGCAAAACGAATCCGCACGCAGGAGCCAGCATCAACGGCCACAAGTGTCTCCGATGTCGAGTACCAAGTACCGACATCTAGCCAGCGCGATCAGGATGAAGAGGAGGGTTGCATTGAGGTGGTTGACTGTGACGAGGGTGAGGGTCATCACCAGGTGCAGGAAGAGGAGGAGTTTGACAACGATCCGTACGAGGAAATGGAGGAAGAGGAGGAGGATGGAGACGAGGAGGAAGAGGAGGAGGAAGAAGAAGAAGATGAAGAGGAGGAGGAAGAGATGTCGTACGGTGTCGAGGCTGAGGTTGAAGTCGATAACAATGAGGTTGAAATCATTATAGAGGATGACTCGCGCAATGTGGAGGTATCGCGCCAAATTCCACCTGCGATTCCAACCAGCCAGCCACCTCAGCAGCAATCGGAGGCCATCAGCAGTGCCGGCCCCACCGGCGAACCTCCGGCCTTTACCTCCAGATCGTCGCGTGGTATCGCACCCATGCCGAGACAACAGTCACAGCAACAACACTTTTTACTGCCGCAGCAGGGCTATGAAGATGGTGGTGACGACAGCATTGTTCCAAGCACACCGACGCTGTTTGTTCCGCGACGCGGCGATGTTTTCGGTGAGCCCGTGAGTTCTCCACAAGTTCCACAGGGTCGATTCACGTTTGGTGATGCGGCCGCCTCGTCAACTCCCTCGGCCACGCCTGCGAATGTTTCTACGCGCACAATGTTCAGTCCCTCGGGTTCGGGCGTAGCGCAAGTCGCCCAAGAGGGTATGGATGACACGCGTATGGATCTAACTCAGCTCGAGGACGGTAGTACCGGAAGAAGTGTACCGACAACGCCATTGCAAGTTTCCCCAGCGGCCGATATACCTCCCTCGACCAGTGCGCAGAGTGAGGAACAGGATGCCCCAGTTTCCGGTACTGCCGCGACAACCGGCGCTTCAATGAGCGACAGAAATTTAGAAGCAACTACTATTCCCAGTATTCGCATTGACAATGATCTGGAGAGTGAGCAGATGGAGGCTGATCCTGGATCAAGCACGGCTACGACTAATGACGGAGTCAGCTCGGAAAGCGACCAACAAATTGCCGATGCTGCGGTGTCTGTTACCGGCGCTGAGGACAACTTGGTGGACGCAGGCGCTGAAGAGGAAGACGGCGAGGAGGAGGGACGTGAAGCCGAGGCCTCGCCGTCTGTCAACACTCGCCAAAGAGCCATGGCTGCTGCTGCTGCCGCAGCCGCTGCTGCTGCTGCGGCCACTGGATCCTCGTCAAGTGATAAACGTGGATCACCCGCTCGTCGGTCTACTCGAACTCAGTTTCGCGCTGGTGCTCGTGGAATAAGGCCTACTCCCATCGTTTGGGACAATCAGTCTGCACGAGGTGAGACAATTTACTAACAAATATTAACATATTGTTAAATAAGTAATTAATAATTTGTGTGTTTGAAAAAGGTCAATCACCTAATCGAAGTCAAACAGCTATCAGAACCATCAACAGTGACGCTCTGCGCGGTCGAGGAACGCGGGGCCGACGAAATATGCGTCCTGGCAAGTACGGATATCCACGATACTAATGCATAAAATCAAGTAGATAACGATTTACCTCATTTTTTTTATTCATAAATAAACACTTTAAAGTCTTCAATAAAACTACTTATACGTGTTTGATTCAATTATTAAGGCATAATTTTAATAATATGTATACACACATTTACAAGAGCAACTCCAGAGCAACTGTGGTGCAAACATTTTTTTGTTTGTTTTTTTTTTTTTGGTAAATTTAGTGAGTTTAATTTTAATACAATCACTTTGACAACTTTTTTACACATAAAAAAATTTTTTTCTCAACATTCAAGATAAACTTCGTAAGTACGTATAAATGAAAAAAAAAAAAAAGAAAATCCGTAAGGTTATCAAAAACAAATAAAATTCATATGTATATATCCAATGAGATGTTTCTATTTTATTTCTTGTGATATAAAATTGATCATGGAAAGAGAAAAAAATTTTTAAATAAATTATTCTTTAAGTATTATGTATTAAATAACAGTGGGTAGATTTGAACTCTGAAATTGTGCTTTGACGCACAATAAGATTATGATTCTAGTGCATAAATAGTTTATAAATAGTACAAATAGAACTTGATAATACACGATTATTTAAATATATACTCACATTTACGCGAGTGCAAATAAGACTGAGGCGAATCAGGTTTTTTTTTTTTTTTTCTCTTAATTTTTGAATGAATATAAAAATGTAATAGGATTGAATAAGACATCAATCATTAATACAAATATACAAATAATCACACTCATTGAGTGTATTTCAATATAATATGATTGGAGAAATCAGTCATATTTCAGTGAAAACCAGGCGTATAAAATGAAGCATCTCGGGATGCCGCGCCAGTGTTAATAATTATCACTGGCATCTCGCCAATATTCTCACAATGTTTGTTCTTGTCCGCAAAAATACATATATATTAGTTCTGCTTATACATTGAACACCTCGGTTGCGCTGTCTATTTAGCCACGGCCACTTGAGCACAAAAACAAAAAATTCCAAATTTTGATTTACATTTATTTAAAAGTATCTGATTGTAATTTAGTACTGTTTATCACACTCACTATTAACTGATATTAAAATCAGATCCACATTTAGGATAAGGTTTAAGATGAGTAAAGCCAATTTTTGGCAATATATTTTCCATAGCTTGGCGATTTTTTATGTCAGCACGCGTACAATTGCACTTGCGGTGTTGTTCAACAGTTATATTTCGTCTTACTAATGATCCATGTATGTCAGATATGTTCAAAATCAAGATTTCAAGTTCTTCATAGCAGATGTCAACTGGTCGACAGGCTGAGTCTCTTTTGAAGCAGCATCCCGAGTGATTGTCACAGCGTTGAACGACGAGATAGACCGGTGAAATTGGAGTCTCGGCTGGCGGCAAGTTGAGCACCTTAAACAGGTCTCCAAGGTGATAGGCACGAGGCTGAGGTGATTGGCAGGTATGACGCTGGGATCTCAGGTTGGCTGGAAGATTTTCCATATAGGTAAGACGTCTGCTATTAGCCGGTGTTGTATCGGATGTGTCAAAATTTAGCGCGGTTAACAGACTGTAAATCAGCAGCACTCGTGACCACGTGTTTATAAATTTCATTGTTATCTATATATTTGTACACACGTGACAGAAGATGCGTTGCACTAGTTATTCCGTAGTTTATTAACGGATCTTTGGAGTAGACTGAGAGCTTCCTTCTGGCATACGCGTATTTATATGTTTGCCGCCGCCGCCAACCCCGCCAACCTTTACGCACATGGTTCCTGATATCCGCGGAAAACCCAGTCGTCTTGTCGCCATAGGCTAACACTATGTTCTGTCTGTTGGATATCTTTGTTGGAGAATATTTTGACGTCATGGGTGGGTAATTGATCGTCACTGTGGTTGCCGAATGTCCAGGACAACTGGCATCGTGAATCACAGTTCTATTCTTGAGCTTTGTCAATTGTGTGGCGGGATTTCTATTACTTTGCTTGAATTTGTGGATTAGACCAACTTGTCTTGAAATTTTATTAATTTTTAGGTATACTGAACTAGATTCTGTAGTCTATAATAGGTCATTCATATACTTATATGTATTATTAAATTGAATTTTTTTTTATTTATTCAGTTGAGTGAAAAAAAATTTTGTTTATCCGTGATTAGTGTTTACAGATATTAGTTGGATATGCTATATATAACTCTTTAAAACATTTTTTTTCCTGGTTGTATATATTATGACTTAACAGCCGCAATAGTTAGCACGTCAAACTTGTCTGTTAATTTTTTTTATATCAACTTTTACATTTAAAAAAAGTTCAAACTTGCGAATTTTTTTTTTTCCAAGATTTATCCAACTAATCCAACCAATTTTTATCATCATACTTTGGTAAGAATTTGACTTATTTATTTATTTTTTTTTTTTCTTAAATCTTTTTTAATATTTTTTTAGTATAATTTTTAGGCAATATTCAAAACTATTGCAATTAATTAATTCAACTAAAAAAATTTTGAAAATGCTTTTTCGTAATATCCAACTATCCAACCGAAGAATGTTATGGTTTTTTTTTTTTTTAACGATATCCAATTTGTATTTTTTTTCCATGTTTTTGAATTGTATTTCATTGAAATTGTAACATGTAATAGCCGGCAATTTTTTTAATTTGATGGATTTACCATATTTATTTATTTTAAAATAAAAATTTTTGCTATAGATGTATCGAGATAAATTACATTTAGATCCTTGGAAAACATAAAAAAAATGAATAAGATTCATAAATTCCAACAATTTCAAATGCAATAATGTTCAAGTTTCACATAAATTTGATGTAAAATCTAACATGAATCAGCTTTTACAAATAAGTACTCTAGACACCCTACATGGCAATTAAAGCATCTGCGGAGGAAACAGGAAAATCAGTAAAAATTTCACAACTGTATTGACGCCGTTAGTGCTCCACTCATAAATAATCCTTACGCCGTAATTTCCGTTTTATTCTATGAATCATTTGTTACACACTCGACGCAGAATATTTACACACCGTATATTGTCACCGGTCAAGCAACTATAGCTATATCAACTTAATTTCTGCATCTAAAAAATTTACAAGCATTTTATTTTCTCGATAATATATTTCAAGATTTACGTCTGGCATCCTCTCATTGCTAATGATAAAAAAAAACATATATAAACAAGTTGTCATTTTTTTTTCTACTCGGGAATGAGATTAAAATCAATTGGCAACAGGAAAAGATTGAACGATAAATGATAAATTGTAAGTTTCATTATTACATCATGCTTCCCTTGAAAATCATACTTTCAATACACAAGTATCAATCATTTTCGCATCTATCTGTCGCGCTACCAGTTTCACACGTGCTTCTTACGTAATTTATATACTGCTGTAGGTAAATTACACTTTTTAGCTTGAGTAGTAGAATTAGCATTGAAAATAATTGAATCATTTCCATAAATAAAGCTAAATAAAGCTGAGGGTATAATTATTAATTATACCTGGGATTCCCGATCAATATATTTTTCTCATCTAATTAACACCTTAAAAAAAAGAATAATTAAAGTATTATTACTACCTACAATGTTTAAATGCTGATTAAATTTTTTTTTTTTTTTTTTTTTTTTCTGTATTTTCATTCGTAAATACCCCTCTGACTAGAAATTTCTTTTGGACATAGTGTATATAGACAAATTTCTTCACACGATTCTCGATATCCTGCACCGATTTCGGGGTCGCGCATTCAAGTGAGTCATATCAAGGCCAAACTCAGGCTAAGGACCCAAAAAAATTGTGTGTGACTGTCCGCTGAGCGATGTCGAAAGTCCATTGAAAATCAAGTGTGTGATTCAGAAGAATTGAACACTGCATCATCATCATCATCATCATCATCATCATCATCATCATCATCATCATCATCATCATCATCATCATCAGACACCCAAAAATGCGCGATTCAGCGCTTGTAAAATACATGGAAAAAAACGCGTCCATAAATTTTATCCGAAAATAAAAATCTAAATTACGTGTACCTGAGCTCTAAAATAACTGACACCGTAGACAAAATAAAACTATATATACATATACGCATAGAATTCAGTGTAGAAAAATTTCTAGGAAGTGAAAACCTAGAAAATAGACAATAGATAGACGTTTTCAAAACGTATTCAGAGCAGCGAGGGCGCGAGACAATTTACAACCTGAGGGGTGAGCATGATTGACGGTTTCACAGGCCCACTATGGCTTCACTGAATACGTATATAAACATATATTACGTCTGTGACTATAGCCGCACACACACACACACACACACACACACCCACACATGTAAATACACAATAACTGGAAGAGGGTGAAAGGATCGACAGAGGCGCTATACGCGCTCGCGAGTCTGGCGAAATTTCCAGCTTCTCTCGGTAAAATCATCAGAAGTGTCTCGTTCAGCCGATCGTACGGTTGTCTGCAGTTCTCCGCACAGTTTACCAAGCCTTAATTAATTTACTAAATACAATGGTTAATCGTCGTGTGTGTGTGTTATTTTTTTCCACCCTCCTACTGATGATTTTTGCCTGTTCCGCAGGATACCGTCACCACAAGTAAGTTCTCTTGAGCACATTTTTATTTCCCTTACAGAGTGATTAATAATAAGCCTTAATCTCATGTACAGAGACAACCCTTACGTCCAGCACGTGCAGCGCGTGCACGACTTTCCGTGTTCAAAGCCGCAGATGCGCGCAATCCCGCTGTCGGAGCTTCTGTCAGTTCCGAGCGCTGATGAGACCTTCTACCCGACCTCAACGGTGCTCGGACGGTGCGAGGGAGCCGGCTGCTGCTGGGGAAAAAATCAAACTTGCGGCGCCATCGAGGTGCAGCATGTCAGCCTGGTGTTTTTGGTGAAACATCGGATAGATCAACAGCGCGATCGTCATCACGAGACAATTCATGCGTTGCATCACACCAAGTGTGGCTGTATCGATCTCACCATCAACGAGTCTAATGATGTTTAAATTAATTTTACAATCAAATTCCTTCATGCATAATGTGTATTTAATTATTTTGCGGCAAGGAAAAGAAAAAATTATTTCACAAAATGAAAGAACTGGTGAGCCTGTGTCAAGTCACGTTTGATGGTGTCATTGTCCGGGGCTAATTTGAGTGCAGCCTGCAGCTCTGGAATGCCGTGCTGAGGTGCCGACAATTTACAGAGGGCTGCTCCAAGTCGAGCGTGACAGCGCGCTCGTGACTCGCGATTCCCCTCGCACTTTGGTACCATTAGCTCCAGGGCCTGTTTTGATTTGAAAATTTTTTTATTTCCATTTATTGAGTAATTTAAATTCATGGTTTTTGTCAGGGGGAAAAGAAAAAAATTTATTACCGTAGAACAATCCTTTGCACACCTTCGATAATTCTTCAGAGCGTATTGTGCTGCAGATCTGTTGGCATACAGACTTGCCATCCTGTCGCTCAGCTTGATACCGTGAGTGTAGGCACTCACTGCCGCAAAGTAGTTGCCCACCTTGAAAAATTCACTGGAAACAAATAAAGTAATAAATGCTTATGTATTGATTGATTGATTTATTTATTTATTAGTGGGTTTTTTATTTTACTTACTCGCCCTTGTCTTTTAACCATTGGGGATCTTGCTCTTCGGGTCGCAAGTCCTCGGATGCAAATCCACACTTTCTTCGGGCCTCGACCTGCTTTGCGAGCCACTGAAACCGAAGAGAGATTTTTTTTTTTAGTTGACTAAGTATAGGGCTTTGTTAGAGTTTTTAATTACCTCTTGTTCTTCCAAGTGATGGCTTTCTCGGGCTGGAGTTGGGAAAATACGTTCGGAGAATTTTACCGTGATTTTTCCACATTCTCGCGGCTTTGGATGCAATTCTTCTGTGTTGTCGATTTTTTTTTCCATCTTTAATCGGAATTTACCCGACAGTATTTGATCAATTATCTTCTGTCCACGTTGCTTGTTTTTGTCTGCTGACGATTTGTGTTTTTCGATGCTTGTCAGTTCTTCTTTAAGTGTCGATAACTTTCTCGGCAACTTTGGATTATTTTCTAAATGTAGGACAGTGATATTTGTAATATTTTAGCAAAAATCATGACAAATTAGCCTAATATACGGTATATACAGGTATATATGTATAATACCTTCTTGAAAATTTTGTAGTTTTCGTGGTTTTTTTCCTGATAATTCCGTCAATATGCGTGATAAAGAAAAATTTTTATAAGACTTTAATGATAGTGGATAAAATTTTCAACAAAAAATGAAATATCAATTGATTTTTTTTTGTGTCTCTCTTAGTTTTTGAGATATTATTTTTTTTGAAATTTTAATTATTCAAAATATCTCAGAAATGCGGGAAAATATTTTAAAAAAAGCGTATTCTACATTTTTTGTATAGGAAATTACATTTCCTACCTTTTTATTGTATATAACATTTTTCAATATTTTTTTTGGTTACCGAGTTATTGGCGAAAAATCAACAAAATCACAAAAAAAAATTTCAAGATATCCAAGCGGTATATATACTTATATACCTACGTCAAATGAAAAAAAAAAAATTTTTTTTTTTTTTCATGAAATATGAAAAAAACTTATTAAGTATAGTTAAAGTTAATTCAACTCAAAAACGGGAAAATGACTTGGAAAAAAATTATACGCTCTTTTGCCGTTTTTGATGCAATTTGTACTAGATAATGAAATAATAAAATAGAAACAAAGGTAAAATTTTATAAAATTTGTGCAAGTATTGATCTGATTCAAAAGTATTATTTTTAATAATCTACCCCTAATTTGTCTCATTTTGATAAAAGCTAATTAAATTTTTTCTTTCTTCATCTCACATACTTAATTATAATCAAAAAGCCAATTGAACTTTTCAGACTATTTAACAATGTGGTTGGAGAAGAAGCTATTAAGCAATTAAGATTTGCTATACGAGTGAAACTGTGAGAAGTTTTCGCTAAATGATATTTCTAGGAAAAGAAAAACTTCTCGGATTTTTCAATGGAATTATCTACAGCTCAGTTGACTTCATAGAATGTCATAAAGTACAGTTACTAAATAAATTGCCGACCAGTTTCCTCATTGGAAGAACGACTGCAGCCTCTGTCATCACAGGTTTTCGGTCCAGTTTCTGCAGATCTATTGCCATGGCAGTCGGAACAAGTCCTTCAGATGTAATATACACACATCAACGTACAGTACAGACAGATTTACTCAACACAATTGATACCTATAAATCATCGGGTCGGCGGTATTTAAAATAGGTTTCTCTGCAGTCGAGCGCCAGGAGTCAAACTCGGCCATCGCTTCGTTCCGGTGACCATCACGAACAGCTTCTATTTTTTTTAACACCTCACCGTCCACTTGAATCTGTTTTTTCACCGCCAGTCGCTGTAGTTCCTGGTATTTTTCTACCGAAAGACAATAAACATCTTATCTTACAGATCGCGTCAATATAAGTATAAGTATTCTGCTCAGTTTTTGAAACATTTTCAAGAATATAAATTTTGAGATACAAAAAATTTTATCTTACGTTTTTTATAGGAAATTTAATTTTCAATCATTTATCTCTTTTGTCATATTTTCCGATCTCTGGCTTCTTTATCGAGTTGAAAAAAAAAAATCACAGCACAATATTTTCCAAGGATTTCTCTTGGAAAATTTTAAAACAAAAAAAAATAATGTAGAATAATTTTTATCTCAACTAAACGTCCTAAAATTTATCTTAAATTTGTTAAAATTAATGGATAGTAGGAATATTTAAGTGAAAATATTACCTCGTCTTTTTTTGGCTCGTTTTTCAGCAGACAAACAGGCATTTTCCTCAGCTCGATTTCGATACTCGCGTTTTTTAATTTTGTCCAGTCCCTCGAGCACCAGGTACGGCCATTCAACACCCATATCTGCCTTTCTCAATGAAAATACTGCCGAAAATTTACCTATTGCACAATGACTCTCCTCTTCGACAATATTTGCCCACAAAAATAATTCCAGGATAAACGGTGGATAACTCGCCTGAAATATCCACCCAAAATATATTTCACTGTTTATTTCAAGGGATTTTACACACCTTTACATAATTGTCAATGGCAAGAACATGAATATCCCGTGATTTGCCCACTATCGGCACTGTAATTATAATTTCTTCAAGAGTTTGTCGCCAAGTGTAGTCGGTTATCGTAATTATCGGCATATTTTCAATGCATTCCTGTAAATTATATCCAACTGCTACAAACTATCATGCTACTGAAGTTATCGATCAAACATATGGTGTGTGATATATAGTTGTCAACGTCAGAGGTTAATAAGATAAAACAAATTTTTTTGAAAAATCATTTCGGACATCTTGTCATTTTCTTTAATTTTTTTATTTTTCTTTTTGATGATAACTCGATAAATAAGCGAGATAACAAAGATGATTGGATTAGTTGGATATCCAATAAAAAATATATAATCAAATTTTCCGTATATCTGTTAGTTTTTTAAAAATTTTTAATTTTTGAAAATAATTTTTTTCACAAAAATTAACCTATTCTAAATTCTTTTATAGAGGATCAAATTTCTTTCTATTTCTCTCCAAATATATATACTTTTTATTATCTCACTTATTTATCTACCGAGTCGAAATATTTAAAAAAATAAATAAATCAATATTTTGCACTCTTTTGACATCAATGACAATCATCAATGAAAAAATTTCAAAAGTGTATCGAGTTAATATCAATTTCGAATACATTTTGTCAAAGCTATCGAGAAAGAATATGTTTCTGTAATTTAATTTATTTCATTTTGTTTTTATTGATAAATAAGGAAATGTGATTAAAAATTATTATCATGTTTGCAGTATGTATTTCCCCCTGCCTTGCCGTTATAATATAATCACAAAATTGGAGAAAAACTCGGCAATAAGCTCTCTCTGTTACATTATTTGAATATAAAAATTGTACATATATATTATTTCAAGTCGGTGGTACAGAATTATATAATTAATTATGATTGGGCTGCCATTGAATTAATTAACTCTTAATATTTTTCATTTAAAAAATCACATATTTTGTAAAGGTGGCAAATATTGTTTTAGTCCATAAGATACATAAAAATAAGTTAATTCTTGGCCATTTTAATCCACTAGCTCTCATCAATATTAGTGCATCAATATTAGCCTCACAATAAAGTTATTTATTTGATAAAAGCGGATGAATTATGCATCAATTTCACACTCCGTTTCTTTCTCTCTTTTTTTTTTTTGATCATTGAAAAATCATTTAAAAATCACTCGAGTTAATTCGATTACTAAGTATTATTGTACACATGAAAAAAAAAAAAAAAAAATCCGCAACTTCACTTTTTCATTATCTTTGATTCGTCTCTTTTATTACTTAAAATTCTATATAAAAAATGGAGGACTTGTTGATAACGCTCGTGTCTGCACATGTACACTACAAACGAACGTTTTTTTTATTTATGACACTGGACTTTTTATATAGCCTAAAATTTTTTTCTTCTCCATCTGTACTATTAATTTTATTAATATTTAGACACTACTCATTACGACTATCCCAGTACGACACGTCAAACGGACACAAATGATTGTTGTTAAATACATATTTAAATATATATATATCCGTATGTATATATGTACAAGGTATCTCCGCAAACTCTTTATCGCGCTTCAAGAATTATTTCAATTATCCAACAGGTGGCTTATTTAATCGGTGTTCATCACGCTTATGCAATGATATAGGTAACCGAACATTTTTTTTTTCTGGTTTATGGAAACTGGGCTTGGAATTACATTTAAATTGAGATGACTTCGTGCATGTCAATCCTATCACTTTTTAAAGATATACCGGTGGTACAATCTGGGATAAAAATTTTCATGTTCAAATCCTCACCTCAAAGTTCTTCAATATATGACAGAATAATTGCTATTTGTCTTTTCTATTATAAACAGTTTTTCGAAATACGTTTTTTGTAAATAATTTTAATTACTTATAAAAAAAGTGATTAGAAAAATTTGTCTAGCTCGTATCCATTTCAAGATATTAGCAAGACAAGTGTTCTCAACTTTTATGCGATACGACTTTCTAGGTTTTAAACGCGCAATAAAGTGACAAAATTTAAATTTTTTCGCGTGGAAAATTTTTTTCCAAAATGGTACCTCCTGTATATTGACATATGACGAGAATGAATCGGTGTGATTTGAAAGATATTGTGTGTGTAATCGTTGCGGAATGCGTCGAAAAAAATGGGGAATTATCGTTGCAATATTTATGTACCTGTGCGCGTTGAAATGAACTTATTTACAATAATTTTCTTTTTTAAATGAAAAGTGCAAAGGAAACACAAGGGGAAGCACAATGCCGACAGTGAATTTTTCCCGTCTATTAATGATATGGAGATTTCTTTCCGCAAAATATTATAAAAGCCCAATTAATTTCTTATCACAAATCCACGCGACTTATTAAAATTGTAATTTATATGTGCTAAGCACTAGCGACTATATTTGACACACGCAGTGTCATTTGGGACAAGTTTTCGTTGATAACTTTTTTTTTCTTATTTATCTCAGACACCTAATAAGAATTTTTCAACACACATTAATTATACATGAACATGTATTTTTTTTTCCTAGTGATTAACTATGATTTTATCCAAGAGAAGAAACATTTCATATTTTTTTCTTCTTCTTTAATACTAAGCAATAACAGTAATTGATATAGTTTGCGTTTAAGTGTACAAATAAAAAGAAAAAATAAATAAATAAACTTATATTCAATTGTATACACATGTAAGAAATACTTGATTATTATTATTTATTTATTTATTTATTTTTTCATCATACTTATTTACTTTTTTCCTCATTTTCGATCCGTTCGATAAAAAAAAAAAAAATCAAGAGTCTTGACTGAATAATTTATTATTCAAGATGAAAAAAATTGATCGCGAGTAATTTTTTCCCCTTGAAAATTCGTACTTACATAGTGCGTAATTGGCAATAAATATTAAATGGCTCACTAGTCAAAAATGACAAGCATAACAAAGAAAAAAAATTAATACATAAAAGATCACTTAAAAGTATGAAAAAATGGCGAGTTGATAACGACAAGTATAAAAATAATTAATGTAACAATTCACGCGTATTATCAATTAGCAAATAGTTGTAATTTACTCGAAATAATAATAATAATAATAATAATAATAATAATAATAATAATAAATTGTAGCTAAAAAATCAAACAATTTGTCACTTAGACGAAAAATAAATCATAAATTCAATTTTTTAAAAATTGCCAGGTAAAACTGCGTAAGTATTTCTGGCACGAAAATTTAATTTTTTTCAGATAAGTGTAAAAAAATAAATAGAAATATCAGTACTATATTTCCGTCATCGTCATCATCATCAGATAAAAGAGTAACTTGGTCAAGCATTATTTAAACTCTATTTTTTTCGCGCAGCTTTCTCAGCTTTTCTTCGCATTCGTTCAATTTCTTTACGTTCCTTACGTTCACGATCAGCTTGTGTTCGTAATTCCTTTAATTTTCGCTTCAAGTGTGCTTTTTCATCCCCAGAAATCCCGAGACTCTTTAAATCACGAGACTCTAGCCGTAGGAGACTGCTGCCATTGATTCCATTATCCAAAAAACGCGAGGAAAATCGCTCCAAGCCGATTCCCGTAAGCCACTGGCAAACCTTTGCGAGTAAAAAAATTTTTTTCACCAAATTATAAATAAGAAATCACGATTTTCAGGTGCTCAAACGACAACTCACCTGATCCTTTGTCCAATCCGTGATGCTGGCAGTCTGCCAAAACGGTGATTTTTTATCAAATCCGTACTCGCCGACTGGAGGCATCCAGACCTCAGCAGAGTCGACACTGCCGATTTTGGACGGACTGGGATCCACAGCAGTGGGACTGATCGAGCCACCCGAAGACAAACTCGAAGGTGAGCCGCCCTGATGGTGCCAGGGAGTGCTTCCAACTGTGGGCATGGGCACGGGCGCAATTTTAACTCGCTGACTTGCCTCACTGACGGCTTGCCGGATCTCCTCAATCAGATGATGGCCAACAACCGACGCATCACTGGGATTATTCAGATCCGTAAAGTCGCCCGAGTTCTCGCGCGACGATGACATGTCAATGACGCCTAATCGCCGCTCTCGCTCGGCCAAAACTTTTTTCAACTGCTCGGCTAGTGAGGGCGGATGACCCGTCAAACCTTTCTGCGTTGCTGACCAACTCTGCTCGGTCATGGCGCGCACTTGTGAGCTTATTGTACTATGCCGAGCCATTGTCGAGTGTGTAGATTCGAAATACTGCTTACTTTTTTGCGAACTTATGGAGGAACTGCTCGAATACGAGCTCAGGTTTGACTGTTTTATCGACTCGCTTGTCGAGCGCACGCTTACATCATGTGACGTAATTTTCGACGAGTCCTCTGTGTCCGTATTGTCACCGGACTCGTCTAAACCGTAGTCCGAGCTGCTGTTGCTCAGTCCACCTGAGCGTTTGGGAAGTTGGCGGTTAGCAAGTCCACCACGACTTGCTAGTTCGGCTTTACTCTTGCCTGCCGAGTTGTCGAGCAGCCGATGAGCCGGTACCGCACGATCCAACTCTTCTTTGATCGGCAATGGAAGCTTTCGCTCGACTGTTGCCGTCTTGTCACCGTCGTCCGGGCTACTCAGGTCCGAGGTTTCAGTGTCAGACAGCTGACAACTTGCTGATGAAGGTGGGGGTGGTAGTTGACGTCGGGACAATTGGGGTGTTACGATGCCTTTTGTTGAACCATCGTAAGGTAGTCGCACGGGCAGACCAAATCGCGTGTGGGTCTCAGTTAGTTCCAACTCAAGCTTAATCACCTGCAGAGTGAAAAATATAAGAAAATCTTAATATAATTCAATCAAAAAAAATATTGCTAAGTATATTAAAATTATAGAATTTTAATTTAAATTAAAATATTTTTAAGCATGGATAATAATATTTTTTTCCATAACCAAAATCCGATAATATTTATAAAAAAAAAAGTTTTTTTTTTTTTAATTTCATAATTTTATAGAATTAAATTAAAGAACATAGATAAAATTTTATTTACCCGATCTTTCAGCGTTTTCACGAGAGCATTGTACTCTGTATCTTTTTCCTGCAACAATTGCTGATAAAATTCATCTCTCGCTGCAATATCCGTTCGCAATTCTCGCGCCACTCGCCTGGCACGAGCATATTTTTGTTGCAGAGCCGCCGTCTGTGCTGTAGCTTGTACCAACATCTCCCTGGTAGTAGCCAGCTCTTGTCTGGCACTACCTAGCGATCGTTCAGATTCGTGAAGTCGCAAACGAGATTCACGAAGCTTTGCAGCGTACTCTTCGCTTCCTGCTCCGCTATTTTCCAACTCCACGAGCTAATTCAAAATACAACGTTAAAATATAGTAAAGAACACACATTGATCAATTTGAAAATTACATTAAAAGCATCATCCAAAGAATGAAATAAAAAAAAATTCTACAACATACAATATTACCTTTGCCTTTAGTTTTTCCACTTCTTCATCGGCATTCACGAGCTTATACTGAGTCTGCAAGCAACCAACAACACACACAAATGCATAAGCAAAACCCAACAGTTAACCAAAGTCATATTGTGATTTTTATCTTGGATAACTGCGATTTTTAACATCAATTCAAATATACAGTGCACTAAACTCCACTGATGAACTAAATATTTACAGTGAATAAATAACAAACAATTGAATACTTAAGTGCTGAAAAAATTCTATACACTACAAATCGTAAAAAATATACATATATAATTTAAAATAACATTTTAGAATGAAAAAAGTTAACGATTATGATAGAAATACCTCTTGAAGCAGTGCTCGTAAACTGTCGACATCACTTTGCGTAGTTGGTGCGTGAATTCCAGACGAGCTGAGTATTGGCGACTGACTTCGATTTGGTGAGAAGTAATTTTCAATCGGACTGTGGGGCGGCTCACCTTCCGAACACGAGGACATTGCCGGAGAACCGGGAATACCGCTCATGCCTGTTGTGCTGCCAAGCGAGTGCTCCTCGCGCTGAGGACCCTCTGGTGATGCGTCCGAAAAATTTAATTTCCTGAAAAAAAAAAAACATTTTATGAGAAAAAGCAATTGGTATTTAAGTATAGTAGGGTTGTAATTTAAAAAGTTTTTGCTTCCTCAGCACCCTGGGAGGCCTCGGGCTCGTCCCAGGGCGGCCAATTTGTCGTCATGAAAAATTTGCGAGCAAGGATAAACCATCATCGGAAGCAGAAATATTTAATACAAAAAAAAAACGTTTTTTTTTTTTTTGTTTTTGTAAAAAAATATTGTTGTATTACCTGTTTGTGGCATTGTTGGCCTGCTCTCGCTCCAAATCAGCTTGAAGACTCTGCCGAATGAGCATGGCGACCTCTGAATTTTTTGGATCGCGCTCCCTGCCAATAACAAAGCGCACCAAGCCCGAGGTGTTGCGCAGAACCTTGGCGGCATAGGCCTGCGTAACGCCAACAAGAGATTTGCCATCAACCTCAACAATTTGGTCGTTAACTTGAATCCGCCCTTCGCGTGCTGCTGCACCCTTTTCCGTGATGGTCTTCACAAAAATACCGAGCTTTTCCAGACCCACGTCTGCCCCGACACCCATACCAATGATACTCAGGCCCAAACCCTCTGGGCCCTTCATCAACTCTACCGGAAACACCTGTAAATATTTTTATAAAATTTATTTCTATCAATTTCATTAAAACCAGTAATTTATTGTGAAATTTAATATTACCTCCATTTTTTCGACACGTTTTTCAAGTTCATATTCAGCGCTAGCAGCCACAGGATCAACATCCTCATTGCGACGATCGTACTCGTTAACCGAATGTGTAGAGTACATTCGCATGGGCCGAGTGTCAAACGAAACCTTGCCACTCTTTTTCGGTATACTTCCGCCGAGATCATCGTCATCCTCTGACTCTGGCAGGCCCTCAACCTCCATCCAGAAATTGCCATCCTCAAAGAAATGCTTTCCATTCTCCACAAGGATAATTCTGCCGGGCGTGGGCGTGTAATCATCACGCTGATCCGTTTCCGTATCATCATTGGTCGTTTGAGTGTCATTTAAACTACTCACAGAGCCTAAAAGTCCGCTCTCACTGCCAGTCACCGAGCCGATTTGACTTTCAGTCAGCGAATCAATTGTCAAGTCACTTCGTGAGCGGTGTGACAGACTGCAATCTTGAACCGTACTGTTGATTAAACTCGTGTCAGGAGCTGAGAGTACATCAGACAGCCAGTCTGGAGTATTGTCCAATTCATCTTTATCCTTCTCTGCCGTTTCCTTATCTTTTTCTTGAATTTTCCCCTCGGCCGTCTCGGCACTTGGTGACAACAATCTGGCAATTTCTTGAGCCTCTTCATCCGAAAGTAGTGCCGATCCCTGACGTATTTTTTTCTCTAAAATCCGTGAACTTAAAAGATTTTCCGCTTCGTCAGGCGTCATTGAATCAGGCGTCATTGCCGTTGTCGCAGCGAGGATACTCGTTGATTGCCCCAGAGTGTCAGATTTTCGATTTGACTTTTCTGAACTAATGTCCGGTGAACTCTCGACATTTGTCACGGTTTTCGCGTCGCTCGAGTCGGTGTCCTCCATAAGACTACTCTCAGAATCGGCAAGGTCGTTTTGCGACATTTTTTGAACATTTGACAATTTGGCAGTATCTAAAAGCTGACATTCAGCCGATCGCAGAGCAGCCAATTGATCAGCTTTTTGTTTCTCGAGCTCCCATGTCGTTTTCACCTGCTCAACATCCTCTGTCGCGGCCCGATCTGTCGTATCGACCACAAAGGAGTTTTTAACACTCGGAAAAATACTACTGGTCTTGTCTTTAGCCGCTTGTCGTCCACTATTGAGCTGAACACCAGGAGTTTTATCCGCTTCACCAAAGCTCGAACGTTTTTCAAGCACTTCATCCTTATTTCTAGCCAATTTCTCCCTCATAGACACCCTGATCTGATCATTCTTGGCGTTGGAAACTGTCTTTTGGCACTGCAAATCAACAAACATTTGCTTCTCTTTTTCCAGGGCATTGCGAACACTGAGAACACGTGATTTTCGCTCGTCAACTGTTCTCGTGTCCTGTACTCCTTTGGTAGTGTCATCTCGCTGCATGTGCTTGGCATAAGGCGATGGCACTGGTATATCTTTGTGCTCCAACGGCGGAAACTCCTGATCAGAGCTGATGACAGACGGCGGCCGATGGCCGGCAACATCTATCCGTGCGTGTGGCCGTCGAACCACCGTCGCCACATCAGTCTCAACAAACTTCTCCGCATTGCCTACTTCCTCCTCCTCCTCCTCCTCCTCCTCCTCCTCCTCCTCCGCCGTCGCCGCTTCCTCCACCTTTGCATCTTGACAATGGATAATCTCATTGTAGGTGGCTGGTTTGCTGTCTCCGACCTCTGGCTCGAGGTCATAGCTGTTGCGGCCTTCAAACAAACAAACAAACAAACAAACAAACAAACAAATAAACAAAATAAATAAATACATTTTATGCGTGTGTGTGTGTATGTGTGTAAGAATTTGAATAGTTTTGTGAAAACGGCGCGAAAACTACCTCGACAGTCGATGCAAAACAGGCGCAGGCACATGGCACTACCAGATCGCGAATAACTCGGACTCTCGTGCTCCGTGGTAACGGTAATGCGGGCCACAGCGGGCGGCGAGCAGTGCATGCAAAACGCGCTCGTAAATTTCTAACGATTTTGCCAGTCGATCAGCACGCGAGTTCACGCGAGATATCTTAAAACGTGGGTGTTTGCGGCATGAATGTAAATCATGCGGCTAAAAATAATGTCGCGCAAATTCACCGCGAGATTTCATTCAATTCATATATGTATAAATGATTCTAAATGACCAACGGACGCCATTTACTTAACATTGAAACATTAACGAATAAGCGTTTGGAGTGTTTTAAAAGATGCCAGTGAATAATATGTATCGTTAAAAATAGAATACTTCGAGTGACATCACACTTAAACACCACTTAACGACAGATGATTTAACTTTTCTTTTTTTTTTTTTTATTTCAAGATCACCCACTCACAATTGACATGGAAGTGTAAGTATGTTTGCGCGCACTCGAGTGCAGTCGAATGCACAGGTACCGGCGGCAGCGGCGGTGACGTTTTTTTTCTTCTTTTTCTTTTTTTGTTTTTTTTTTTTCGGCGGGTGCAAGTGAAAGCGCGAAGCACATGCGGATTCTAAACGCAGGGTCACACTGATTTCTATAAATAATATCGCCCTCGGAGAAGTGGGCCTGTGTGTTCTTCGTCCAATGCGTGGGGAAGTGAGTGGCGAGTATAGTGCATAGAAGAAGCTCTTTGCAAAGAAGGGGAAAGTGAGATATATACATATATATTTAATTTTTTTTTTTTCTTCAAAGCAACAGACAGCCTATTGCGAACAACACTGGATTCGCGTGTGTTGCCTTCAGCGCAATTTTTTGATGATCCAAAATTAGCGCAAGCAAGGGAGGCCCACAACGCGAAGCGATGAGTATTTTCAGTGCTTTCCATTGCCACTAAGAGCACGTGGGCGTCATTCATAAGTTTGAATTTAATGGCTGATTCAGTGCGAGCGTGCAATTACCACGAATGAGGTAAAAAAAATATATATTTTTCTTACCATGCTGCTGTAATTTTTCCGAGAGCTCCTTCTCAGCTTTTTCCTCTTTGCTATCCTTTGACGGTGAACTCGGTGAGCTCATGCTTGACGAGGCACTGTCCGTGCCCACTGAGGGTGGCCTAAGCTCATTCTCCGGTGATTTGGGTCGCTCCAAACGTGACACAACTTCCGCATCTACGTGAGGTTTGGCCCAATCAGGACGAGAACTTGTGCGTTCAGTTAAATCCCCAGCGCGGCCCAACTCTGAGACATTCTTCAGAATCTCATCGTTCTTTGCTAACCACACATTGCGCCACTCGGATGTTTTAGGTGGCGCACGTACAGGACTTGTTGGTAGAGCATAGTCATCCACATCGAGAAGGTTTTTCTTCTCCTCGTCTTCTAAACACAACTGCTGCACAACGCTTGGACTAGAATTTTTATTCGCAACTAAGTTCACTGGCTCCTTTCCCAATGTCTTGGCTATTTCCTGAGCTCTTTTAGCCACCTGAGGTTTCTGTACAATTGCATATTCCGGCATTTGCTCATCGACTGACCGTACCGTTGACTTGGCGTTTATTCCTTTTTGAACAACCGCGTATTCGGGAATAGTTGGCGATGTGTCGAAAGATTTATTGACTGTTGCGTATTCCGGGCTGACTGGCGACTCGGAATCGTTGGGGCTAACTGCACCACAGCTCACTGGTCGCTCCTTTCTCACTGCTGATGAATTTCGCGCTGGTGGCAGTGGCGGTGGTGGTGACATTGCCGGCGATGGCCTTGACGTACAGAAACTCGCAGATCTCGTGGCAGGACATGGCTCACTCGGCTTTTTAAACTCTATTTCCTGATAATCTGGATCAGGATCTCCTGCGGAGCCTCCGTCACCAATTAGTTTTTTAGAATTTTGATTCTGAATCGATGTCTGGACAATCGAACGATTCGGATCCGAATTGTAGCGACTTGGGCGCGTTTTTGAAAAATGACTTGTCCAGTTTTTTTGCTTTTCTATTAACTCCTTGGAATTTAATCGGCGCTCTGGCTTTTCTAGCCTCTCGGGTCGCTCGTCTCGACGATTTTCCTTGCCAAAATTCTTCGAGACTATGCCAACACGGGGCTTTAGTCGTTCTGCAGCACCGTCCATCGCATGGTGACCATTTTCAAAGTGACGCTCGGCATTTAATGCTGGTACACTTGCGCTCCAGTTGCTCAAGTGATCACGACAACTCCCAGGTGGCGATGGCGATCGTGGGCGCGGAGAACGTGCCGGTGATGTACAACCAGAGCCAGAATTTGCCGAACTCGAGCGCGATCGTAAGCCATGAAAGTTCGATGGCCTTGTCACACTAAAAATAATAATAATAATAATAATAATAATAATAATAAATTATTAACTGGATTTTTATCGCTGGGGGAAAAAAACCGATATCAAAATGCATCGTATCGCTAACGCCAAAAAGTATATTGATTGTTCTTGTTATCAATAATGTGGACGTTATTAAGCCTTGACGATAAAGAAAGAACAGAAAAAATCTGAAAAACTGTAGGTAGGTAGGTAGGTAGGTAGGTAGGTAGGTAGGTAGGTAGGTACCTTTATCTCTTTAAATATATCTTTTTAATTTACAATAATTTCGATTATATATTAAATAAATCTACTTTTTCAATATACTCACGGTCGGTTAGTCTTGTTTTCTTCGCCAAGTTTTTCAAAGAGTGCTCGAGCATTGTTGAAACGTGCAACATGACTCTCGGTCCTGACAACAGTCACCTGGGTGGGTGAGTCCTTGAGCGGTGTAGATGGTTCCTTGAAGCCCTCGGGATGAATGGTAGTTGGACGATGATGGACCAATCCTCCCTCGTGCTGTGGCTTTGACTGAAAGATGTTGGCAATTGCCGACACCTTGGAACCCGCCACGCGTTTCTTATCCTCAACCGTCGTCATCTCGTGATCGTCTCTCTGCTGACGATACGACCTTGTGATACTTCGGATGACACGGTGAATTTGAACGGCCGATAGGATCAACTTCCGAAATATGTCGGAGAGGGGGAGCAGGGTATCGACCATACCTGGAACCTCCTCAACTAATCCAAAGGCATTTTCATCCTCATTTTTATTCTCTGTCGCTCTCTTTAATAATTGACATAACAACAAACGTGTCTATCTATATACACGAATTTTCAGCGCAAATAAAAATTTTAAAAAGCTTAAAAAATATTATATTATTTTTAATGCCTGCATGCTTAATGCTTAATACAGCTTCTTTCTGCACGTGCTGCGTTATTTATTGATCGACTGTTACGGTCTATTATTACTCTTAATAAATATGTACCGCGAGGTTTGAGCTACTGCCCCGCTAATCAGGGTAAAAAAAACTTGACGCATATAATATATATATATAAAACGGGGGCTGTTGAAAATGATAATTAAAGTCAACATTTAATTGGCGTGTCTATTGTCTGTGCCCATGCCACTTTCTCCTCGTCCTGCTCTTCTGCGTTTTATTTACCGCGTGCCTCGCGCTCCTGCAATCAATACTTGAATCCTTCCGCGTGTGTCTGAACTTGAGAGTTGGCTATGGCGGAGCTTGCGTTTTGTTTGCGTTTTCCAATCTATTACATTCGTAGCTTTGATTCAGTATCGTGATCAAGGGAATAATGAGAAGAAAAAAAAAAAGTACGATTAAATCAAGAGGATACTAATTTTGTCATTCAAGCACCAATTGTCTCACGCGCTACTTCAACTTGTGTTGTAGTAAGATGAATACCCAATAGACTCTAGTATTCATTAAAAGTCACGGGGTTTTTTTTTACCTAATAATAGTTATTACAAAACGCACACAATCAGCAAGGAAGATTACGATTACATACGGTGAACGTGACTTACAATACAATAAACTCTCGGAATACATTGAAATTGCTTATCTCTAAACGTGTTTTATCGCTAGGGCCTTATCATTCATCAATATTTCCGGCTTATCAATGGCCAGAGTGTTGTTTTGGACAATTAGCTGAAATCCATATTATATAGAACCTATAACCGGAATATATAACTTATTTATCGAATGCACAGGTTTATTGATATTAATTTCCATGGCATAGATTATAATTTATAGGGACTTTCGCGTCGACAAAAAAAAAATGAAAAGAAAAGAATTTGGATAATGTGTCGAGGCGTGCAGAAAAATTAGCATTGTTCAGCACAAAATGATTACAATTGGCAAACATGCATGCAATTATTATTAAAATGTAATTATTAATTCAGATTGGATAATATATAATTTCGCAACTACCGGAAATATATATTAATAATATATTGAGTCCAACTAACCGCGAACCTGTCATTGTTATATATTTTCATGTAAATTACATTCCAATCGGCGTCTTGGCCGTTGACCGTTGATTTCAAGGCCAGAATGAAAAGAGGGGCACGAGCTTTCTTGGGGAAACTCTTTTTCTCTCAGTGGACACGCAAATTTACCACAAAAAGGTTTTTTTATTTTTATTTTTATTTTTATTATTATTATTTTTTTTTTTTTCAATCATCAATATGGAAGTTGAGGTGGAACAAAGGATGGTCGTGGTGAGCATAGAGGGCCGTCTCTTGTATTTGTGCACCGAAGCATAGCAAATATTAGACGAATAAGCAGCAGAATCACTTACCAAAGATGTCACCATGTGCAAGAAACCATTTCTCCTGATTTCTACGGCGCGGAGACGAGTTGTCGCCGCTTCCTTGACAGACTTGAACTCAAAATTGTCAGTCACCAAGCATTATTTGATCCTTATTTGCGTATTGGCACTTGATTAAAGCTGTGAAAACCCTCGTGTGTGTGTTTAGCAAGGCAAAAACGCAAGTTATCGGGGAAGCCTTGTCTCTCACAATCGTTTGCTTCTCACACACACACACACACACACACGTCGTCAGCCTCACTCTTTCTCTCTTTCTCAGTAGAGCACCGTGACAGACGCTTGTTTTCACCGGATTTTTCTTCTCCACGCCCTCTTGATTAATCTGCAAACAACGTTTATTTATGGCCTCAACACAGCTACTATTTCATCTTGTCACAAATGCTAAATATGCCGGCCGCCCTAGTAATTACTTTCGATAGTAATTGTAGCTAACGCGCTTTCGCCGAGCAAAAAACACACCTTCACAACCGGCTGGGAGCTGCTGCTGCCTGTGTGTCAACAACCCATGAAAAAATTCGTACACCAAGATGGGCCATATATAGATCTCGAATTCTCGAAGATAAAACAAGATGTCACCACTGTCTCTCCAAGATGGCGCCCGAACATTCCAATCTCCCGCCACTTTCTGAATTCGGTAAAAATACTCTATCCATTGTTCTTTCCCATATAACTATTATTATTCATATATTTTATATACAATTATATACTTATTAATTAAAAATATAAATAATCATAATATAAGACGAACAAGTTTTTTCAGAACATCATATTATAGCATTATAGGGCCCGGAGGAAGTTGAAGAAAATTCGCGGAGCTATAATATTATATAGATACATATATAGTATAGAGAGCTATATATAGATATATATATATATGTATAGCTTATTGGGCGAATATTTATATTGTCAAATAATGGCCGCGTGCAATAAGTGCGCGGACTGCGGAGCCCCTAAGATAATTCGTAAAATCCATTTTCGGTATATAGAGCGCCATCTGCTAACAACTTGCGCAATAACCCTGTCCGCCAAGTACCAACTATCAAAAATCACACACACTCTATACTCTATATAGCTCCGAATTATTTTTTCTCCTTCAACATATGTGTACGCATACATATATCTTGGCCCTATTATATTGAGGAACGTGTGACTGTGATGACGACAAGTACAGTGAATTGGCAGAATTTTTTAAAAAATTTATAAAAAAAATTTATATCACCTAACTTATCGAATTCGAGGGATTTTGTGCAAAGTGTAGGCACAGAATAATTCTGAGCACAAAAAACCATTGCAAATTGAGCTTTTGATTAACAGTGTGATCACTACATAGACGCGAATATCAAGCACAAGTCGCAAAGTTGTGAGGTGAATAGTGATGTTTTAAGTGAGGAAAGATATAGATACAAGTGTAAACGTAAGTGTGAGGCAAGCCACATCATAATGGGCTTCGTTCCCTGTTCATGGACTTATGTTTGCAAACAAAGCACGAACTATTGTCCTGCCAGACGTACGTTATACATATGAGGGAACGATGCGGTGACGCGACTTTGGAGCTCAGTGGTGTCAGGACATAATAGTAAATACCTAGCCAAAAAAAAAAAAATCGAGAACACATTGATAGAAGCAAGCAAATAAACTCCCTCGATTTAGCACGATGAACTTCTAGATCAAATAATTGCTCTCCCTCCTGTATTTCCACCCCCGCAAGGACGTTTATATATATTTATTTCGGCAATTACATCAATTTGTTGCACACTACATACAATTTACTATTGTCACTTCCTTTTGAGGATCAAGTTGGGATTGATTTTTATTTCCACCCACCAACCAACAATTCACCAAAAGCACAAAAAAAAAAAACAAACAAACAAACAAATATATTCAATTTTGAACTGGACGTGTAAAATTATATAAAAAAAGTTTTAAATATTAAAAAAAAAACCGCCAGTAATGTCGAGTCTTATGAAACATCAGCAATAGTGCATTTATTTAGTGAATAGTATGGAACTCTTTGAGTGCAGTCGAAAGTATGGATCATCATTACTATATTCTACTGATATAAAAATATATATACATTTGTATATTTTTCTCATAAATCAAAATGAAATTGCCATTAATATTTGTTGCAAATAATAAGTGACATAATTTCTAATATTGTAACAAACATTCAAAAATAATCGTTCAACATCGTGTTTTATCTGTTAATTAATTTTTCTTTTTAAATAATTTTCTCCCTGGTATTTTTTTATTTCAGACTATTTTTGACATCGTCCGACAGACGGCCTGGATAAATCCGTTTAATTAAACGCAGGAAGCCTGACAATGGATAGCAACCTTGATGGTGACAATTTAACTCTCACCTGCGGTGATGACATGGGTGATGAGTTGAAAATTGGAGCAGATGAGACGTACGATACACGAAGCGAGGTGTCCTCTACCTCGTCCGACTCTGACTCCAGTCAGCCGAGCATCAGTTCAGTGTCGACAAAGTCATCGCGAGGCGACAACAAGCGCAATCGAAGAAGTCGCGGCAAACGGGCACGATCTAGAGACTCAAAGTCCTCGAGTCCTGAGAGCAAACGTGCCAGATCAAAGGAGAGCAGGAGCACAACAAAAAATTACGACTATACCACAAAACTTAATTACCTATTTCGAGACGCGAGGTTTAACTTTTTTTTTTTGTTTTTCATTATATTTATGTACTTTTGGTAAGTTTTTGAGATTAAAATCCATTTTAAATATTATCTTGGGCAGATTCTTCATTATAAAGTCGAACAACGCCGAGAATGTCACGCTCTCCAAGGCGAAAAATGTGTGGAGTACGCTGCCGCAAAATGAGGCCAATCTGAACCAAGCCTACAAGGAGTCACGTAATGTTCTGCTCATCTTTTCCGTAAAAGAATCGGGAAAGTTTGCCGGTTTTGCCCGACTCAGCGCAGAATCCCGCAGAGACTGTCCAGCAATATCCTGGGTAGATCGCGATTATACAAATACTCAAAAGAAAGACGATTAAAGGAAAAAAATGATATTTTAGGTGCTGCCTCCTGGATTGTCCGCAAAAGCCCTGGGTGGAGTCTTCAAAGTCGACTGGATTTGTCGAAAAGAATTGCCATTCACCTCAACGCTGCACCTGTATAACCCGTGGAATGACGGAAAACAAGTGAAAATTGGGCGTGACGGTCAGGAAATTGAGCCCCGAGTTGCCGAAGAACTCTGTCGCCTATTTCCCGAAGACGAGGGCATCGAGATGACACCAATTCTGAGAAAGTCGAAGGAAGCTGCAAAGCACGTAGTGAAAAGACGAACCAGCAGCAATCGACCAGTGGTCTCGAGATTCCTACGAACTCGTGGCGGTGCTCGAGGCGGACGTAGGCTCTTTCTCACGTCACGGTCACGCTTGGCGTCGCTGGCGCGCAGTGGCCACCTGCCGGACCAACGGGGACTTGGGGAATATAGCCATCGCTATGGCTCGTGGTTCAATCGGAGTGATTCCCCTTACTCAAAGTACACAAATACCATTGACAAATACAAATCCCCATGATATAATTGACAGATTAAGTGAATATTTTGATGTTTGTAGGGGGTATGGGTCGTCTGGACTGGGAATTGCCGCCGCGGCCGAAGCCTACGTGGCAGACTACATGCGAACTATGCAACACCAGTTGCCTCCACTGCCTCCGTACACGGCTTCACACCCCTACGACAGTCTGCCGCCGCCACCGCCACCTCCACGATACTATGATGGTCTACCGCTTTACAATCCGCCAAGCTCGACCATCGACAAGCGCAGCTATGAGCGCAGTGTCGATGAGTTTCTCTGGAGAACGACTAGCCGTCACAGTCGCCACAGTGACCATCGATCTTCGCGTGATCACCACCACCGACATCGTGAGCGCAGATGAATTCAACACCGACTTGCTCGTTAATTTAAGATAATTACTTAGAGCGATAATATCCAATCGTATCTGTCATATATAATTATATATGGTTAGTATTTGTACGTAAAAAGAAAAACAAACAAACAAACAAACAAAACAAAATGCTGATATTTGAGAGTGATGATCAGTGAGTCAAGGGTGAATTTTCATTGTCTCATAGTGAAGTGAAAACCCGGCGCCACTTTATTCTTATATACAGACAATTTTTCCCTTATAATTTAATTTAATTTTTTTTTCTTATTCTATTTCGCCCACAAGAATCTGAGAGACGCTGAAATTTAGTTTTTATACCTGACAACATATTTCTTTGAATATTTCAGTCGTATTATTCTTTGATTGTACGCTAAAAGTGAATAATTAATCACTAATCATAATACGCCTGGTGTAAAGTTAAAAAAATTATCGATTACAATTGTTTATTCAGAAAGCAAAAAATCAATAAATAATGCTTCTGCAGCTACTTGGGGCGTATGATAATTACTATCTAAAGTCCCACCCACGTTTTAGTTGTGTTTTTTCTCTGCTGTAGCAAGAGACCGGAAATGTCAAAGCATCACTGGAGAAGATAAAAAATATTTCTGATCTACAACTATTGAGTCTTACTCAGTGTTGTCGAGAGAATGCATCTGTCAAAATACACTTGTTGTATTTTTGTTTATGCTGTATTTTGTATTGCTATTATTTTACTTAAAATAAATTTATTATTATTTCCATTGTCGATAAATGACACGAAATCATCTCAGGATAATTTTATAATTTCCGCTGTAACATCGAGCCATCATCAACATCATCATTATCGGGAGGAAAATCAAGAAGAATTAATTTCCTCACAGCGAAAAGCAAAAGAAAAGTTTACAACTGTTTATTTACAGGTAGAAATTTACTATTATATTATATAATTTTTTTTAAACATATATTTTAATTAGTTGGATATATTTTATTATTATGCAGAGAATCGACGAGGATATTGAAAGAATTTCGAGTGTTTGTGAAAAATACAACAAATTGACGACGCTTGAACGCACTCATTTTATGTACTCACCAAAACACAAGACTCTGTTCTGCTGGATTCGAAAAGTGGCGTCTACAAGTTTTACTAAATTATTTGCAGACTTGAGAGGTCGTCAAGTGACTCGAAATCACTACAAGTAACATTCCCGTAGCACATAAACTGTCAAAGTGATTAATTAAACGCGAAAGTATTTAATTCAATTCTCGCAACTTATTTCTTCCAGAGAAATTCCATTTTTGGCGCCAGAAAATATCGAAGACTGCTTGAATTTTATTGACGACCCGGAAATATTTAAATTTCTCGCAGTCCGCCATCCATTTGAGCGTTTGGTGTCGGCCTTTCGAGATCGCATCGAGGACAGTACAAAATATACTGCACAATCTTGGATATTTGTGCCGAAAATATTTTACATCACTCGAACCCACTTATTTCACTTTAACGAGTCGATTGGATCGCCACTACATCAAATTTTCCACAGCGATCGAAGGTATAAGACTATTTACAATAACGGCACAATATAAGTAAAAAAAAAAAAAAATTTTTTTTCTTTTTTTTTTCAGATTGAGACTTGTGCCAACGTTTAAAGAATTTATTACGTGGCTTCTGCAAGAGCCCGAGGAGCAAGATGATCCGCATTGGCGACAATACCACGCACAATGCTCGATATGTCAAACGCGATTTGATTACGTTTTAAAATTGGACAATTATTCAACTAATGAGTTAAATTACATCACTGCAACGTTAGGTATAAACGACAATCACTGGAATTTTCCACGTTTAGGACTCAATACGCGAGGTTTAACAAATTTTCCCCAAACCTGTAAATATTTATCATCACTATCCAAAAAAATGCTTAAAAATCTCTACAAACGTTATGAAATAGACTTTGAAATGTTTGATTATAATTACGAAATTTATGAAAAATGTTCACAAAAGCTGAAATAAAGATTTTTTATAAGGAAATAGTAATAATGTATATTTCGGAAATTATTTAAAATGAAATACAATTTTATCCTGAATCATACTGTAAATCATGACATATTTAATTAATCATTATTATCACTCTGTTGGAACTTGAAATTATTCTGAAATCATTCTTAAATCATCGCAAAACATTATTAATTTGCTTTCTGGTTGATTTTTTTTCGAGATATAGTAACATCATTATTGCCATCGTCAAAGACGATTTGACAGTCGTCGGAGGCTACGCGAGATCTTTTCTGCGGTGAGATATTATTGATTAAAGTGGGTTTCTCGGTAGCACCATCGATCTCGACAATGCTCACGTCGTCGTCCATCATATCTTCGACTGGGTATGTTTGAGTTCTTCGTTTTTTTGGCGAGGGAATTTCCGACATTGGGTCTGTCTTGCGTTTTTTTGGGGCCACTTCATCTATGGACAAATCATCAGTCTCAACGATGACTAAATCATCATCTTCAACATCCGTGACACCATTAGAAGTTGACGGCTGATTGACAATCTTCGACTCTTCCTGCTCTTTTGGTTTCAAATCGCTCTCATCAGCCACGACCAAAAATTCCGGACTGTCATCACGCACTTCTGGCTTGTCACGATGAACGATATTTATCGTGAGCGAGTAATTCTGCTGAAAATCATCGACCTTCAAAATTGTCCCATTTTTTACGCCCATCTCTTCAAGAATTTTTTCATTATTCGACTCAGTTTCTCCCTCCTCACTGCTAATAAGAATTCGCCCCAGTCCGTCAATAATAACATCTGGAGCAACCATGTTAAGCCTATCCTTTAGTACATAGTCATTGAGCTCGGCAACAGTCATTTTCTTCGTGTCCAGTGCCAAAACTGCTGTGGGCGTTGGTGCGCACACATAGCATTGCGGATTTGGCGAGTTAATGACGCTCTCGGGTACGAGGAGCTGCTTGCGATGGTTCGGTCGTAGTCTCAGATAAACGGATTTGCAGGCTTTCAAATCCTCGCGAAGGATACGGAATGCATGGAGGATAACAACACCGGCAATGATTGCATTAGTTGTGGCTATCGCTGGGATGATGTTTCCAGCCATAGATTTTATGTCAAATCGGGACTTTTGTGCAATTCCAAAGATGTACGCACGAATATTAGCACATGCGGCAACAAAGTCCATGGCGTCCTGGTCGTCCTTGTCCCAGACAAGGTGATCTTGTGGAGATTTTACGCGTACACTCTCCAGGCTTGTCTTCAGGTTGTCCAAAGCATCCGAAAAAATGCTTGCGCACTTGGCAATGCTCCATTTTTGCTGATCCTTCAATTGTGCCTCATCGGAGCTGTCTTTGCTGCAGCCGGCGACCTCATCCGGAAGATTCTTCCAATCAAGAGGCGTTGGTGGTCGCCGTTCCTTCCACAGATTGTCCATACTCAGAAGATACTTAATGTCGTCGTGAAAAAGCTTGCTAAAGAGCTTCTCTGGATCGTATCCACAAGACTGTGCCCAGAGTCTCGTTGAAACACGATCAACGTTGCCTCTTTCGTTCGATTCCTTGTTTAAAGCTTGCTCTCCGGTCTTGTCTCCAGCTGCCTCGGGATCCGCGGTGTCTGGAGACACATCCTGATCCGGGTCATCCTCTCCAAACAATTGGTTAAACAGATGCTTGGCCCAGACAATGCAGTGAATCGGCTCACTCGGTGTGTTTCGGATTGTACAGCCAGGGAATGTCTTTTGTGGCGGTTTTGGGAGACATTCGTAGCATTGACTCATCCCCTTTTTGATCAGTTCAACCTGACCGTCGTATCCAGCAGTTCCCGATTCAATCAGAGGAATATCTGCCGCCAGGCACATCCTGTTCACGTGGTTTCGAGCCACTCGGTTGTCCAGAGCATTCATTACCAGTGTAAACTTTTTGAAAAAATTCAAGCCATACTCAGAACTGGAAAAAAATTATTATTTTTTTTTAATATTGACGTTAAAGCAGTAGAAAAGTCTAGGTTTTTAATTGTTCATTGTACTTACGAAGTAATACTGTCGTGATAGGCGACTATTTTGACATTGGGATTAAATGTCAGAGCTGTTTCACGCGCAACAGATGCCTTGGATTTTCCAACATGTTGTTTTTGGAATAGGAATTGACGATTCAGGTTGCTCACATCAATTGTATCCAGATCGATCTAGAAATGAGTGAAAAAATAATCAAGCTTCGTTTATTAACAACAATGACAAAGATGCTCTGGATATCCCGCCATTTATTAAAATTACAGGTTTCTCAATTACCATTTGTTTGCTTAGACCTAAATAAATATAAGTGAAAATTTTTTTTCTAGGTAATGACTTCCAGGCTTAGCCTGAAATTTATCAAGCAACAGAGAGAAAAATTCGGGGAAATTTTTTTGGCATGTGAATAAAACGCACATGGTGACAGTTAGAGATATGATAATAATTCCATTGGACTTACAATTTCGATATCTTTAAATCCAGTCATCACGAGATTTTTTAGAATCTCGCAGCCGATGCCACCGGCACCCACAACCAGAATTTTACTCTGTAATATTGCATTTTGCAAATTTTTGCGGAAAACACCGTTTACATTCGCGGCCATTTTTGTCGCATATAGGCTCGAATGCTCGATCCATGTAATGCATCAAACTGATGTTGGTGTGTATCTACGTGATGTGTGTGCGCATACATGGGCACACACACGCACACACACACACACACACACACACACACACACACACACACACAC